>JAQIYA010001892.1:0-11259 GCA_034699355.1 Microtritia minima
TATATAAATTGGACATTAGAGACTAATATATAATTTTAGTCCTTTAAGTTTACTTTAGTTAAATATAAACTATTGTTAAAATATATTATATTATTAGACAATTTTATTAAAAAGTATTGCTGAGATCAATTAACATAAAGCCAATAATGCATCAATAAAATACAGAAAAGCGCAAACGAAGTGAGCGCTTAAGTAATCTTCGAGTCGTAAAAATAATGTTCAAATCAGCTCATTTGTAAGCTCATTCATGTTTATTATTAAATATTAACATTAATTTTCTGATCAGATCTGATCGGATTATTGCTATAAATAATTCTGATCTTAATAAACCAATCAGATTTTAAGCTCAAATACCGTGTGGCGTAACGCCAATGCAAAACAATAAAATTAATATTATTACACACTTTCTCAGCAATGCTTTACAATAGCCTGCAGTACACACACATCTTTCAAAGTTGTTAAAAGGTAAAATTTTCAAACCACTATGAGCTGACCATAATGACCATAATAAGATACCTTAGTTGCCATTTGATAACTTATAATAACTTAAGATAACTTACAATTTGTTTAAACGTAATTTGAAAAACGCAAGTATAGAGATAGCTAACGAGTAAGTAAAATATTTATTTATAACTCTGATAAGCATTATTTTATTTGTTTTGTATATTAAGCTTATAACAAAAACATTTTAAGCTTTATTGACTTTTTATTTTTTCACCATTATTTTGAATTGCGTAATGAATTTTTTAGACTACAGTAGTTTATACAGTGTATCTTACACTATATTCAGGTAACGATTTTTATATTTTTCTTGTTTGGTTTTACTTCAGCACATTTAGTTTTTTTAGGTTCAGATTTAAGTGGTTAAATCTGAAATTTATGGATATTGAAAATTATTCGTTCAATTAACATTTATTTCCATGCGTTGATTTATTGGCTGATTTTGACGTAAACAAAAGCAGGTTTGGATTTGTGATATCTGTCCGTCTATCTGTGCCCCCCTTCAGCCCGACAGAAAAGACCTATTGAACCAACAAAATTGTACACTTTAGTTGTATTTTTGACTCCAATAATGCTCTTTAAGTTGAGAATTAAGGATAGTTTTAAGTTGTCTAACATGTACATAATTGGCAATACTATATGACAAAGTATTATAGAATAAATTATACTATAAATTATTTTTAATCATACATAGTCTTAGAATAAAATCCTCTCAATATAATGGTCATTCAGTTTAAAACATAATCGTGATCTCTTATCAGTTAACATAACAGTTAGTACCGGTATAATTATTATTTTAAGTTTTATAAATTAGTTGCAATTATCTGTGAAATTATTTGATATAATCGTTGATATATATTCAAATTATTCGTATAATCATACGTCTAATTAATCAAAATGTTATATATTGTTGTATTTTAAATCTTAATTTTAATTTAAATATATATTATGTTTAATTTTCTAAAAAGCAAAACATTGATATTATTTTATTATAAAACATTTACTTTAATTAAAATTGATACTCTGTGATACAATATATAAAATATTTAACTAACACCATATCTTATTATTTTATAATGTTTTTATTTTAATTCTCAAACAAATACTAAGAGTACTAGAAATTATAATTAAAGTTAACTATTATTTTTATATTTTAGTAACATTTTAATAAAATATTTTTTTGTCTAATTGACATAATAATTATATTCCAAATAATATGAATATATATTATTTTAATATGAATGTTATTTTTTTTAAAAATATAAAAATTTTGATAATTATCTAAGTTAAGCATTTAAACATTTTGTCTTATCATAGAAAGATCATCTTGTTTTTTAATAAAAACTAAATCAAGAACTAATTTTATTCTACACAGTGCTCTATTTAACTTTTCTTATAACTTATAGCGATCAATGGAACAAAACAATTATAATAATATTCACAAATAACAAAAACTTCTTTAATCCGCTGTGCTGTGCATCATCACTACCGGGTATAAAATAACAATAGAATAATAGAATTAAATTTGGCGATAGATTTAGTAATTTTGCATAATTAGTTTATGTTTTTTAATGCTTGCGTTTCAATAGTGATTATTTATTTTTCATTTGCTTTGTTTGCTAATTTATATTAAGTTAGTTATAAGTTAGTATTTTGAATTCAACAAAACTTCTTTTGACACCGAAATATTATAAATAAATTATTATCAATAGCTAATCCTTATAAGTGTATCCATCATTCATTTATTAGCTAATAAATATTATTAATTGTAATTTGCACTATTAATTTTATTATTATTTGTTTGAGTAAAAATTTGTTACTTCAAGGCAAAGCAAATCAAACTAATGAATCAAAAAACAAATCAAATATTTATTGAATTGCTTAGTATTAGTCTCGCTGTTTGTAAATAAATATAGTTCTTATTTCATAAGAAGCTAGTGATGGATAGATTATTGTTTGGAAAAAGATTTTAACATAAACAGAATTAACCGCAAGTTTATTAACATATCATAATCATTTTTGCACATGATTTAAATTGCAAAATCACACCGTACTTAATCAAAGACCGAACCGACTTCCTCAATAAATTTTAAACGCCTATTAAATTAAAGTAATTAAAAGTTTTCTTTAATTACAAAATACTTCATTTATCAATATAGCTATTCAAGTCACGTAAATTTTGTTAGAGTTTACTTTTTTTTACTTTTCCACATAACAAGACTGTGCAAATGTGACTTTTAAGTTAAATCTTATTCAATGTTGTTAATTAAATCATATTGTTATATGCATCAAAATGTATGAAAATTATACACAATTAAAGATTAAAAATTAAAGACAATTGCAAATATAATTTTGAATTAAAAAGATTATTTAGCACTAATTTACAAATTAGATTAAAAATTTCTAAATCTTAATTCTACAGATGATCGTTAGACAAAGTTTAATCTGCACATAAGATATGTTTATATCTGTAAACAAGGTTTAATTTTTCAACAAATATCAGTTTTAGATATAAGTTACAGTTATATCAGTGTTTAAAAAAGTTAATCAGTCAAAAATTCATCAACCATTAACTCTAATAAATGTTTAACCTTTAACCTTAACTATGGTTAACCGGTTAATCAGGACTAATTTATTTTAAATATAAAATTAAGCGTTAACTACGGTTAATTCTTATTTTAAGAGTTTCATCCTTTAACCCTAAACCTTGAGTAGAATTCTTGAATTAACCTTAAGGTCAACAGGTCATAAAGTTAATCGCTGTTAAAATTTCAAACTACACTCTACAATTTAAAAATTTCTATCTTAAATTAATTTTAGTTAATAGTATAACGCTTTTTTAAAGTTTAGTAAAAAGTTCAAAACAGAAAAGAAAGCAATTTATTTATAATAGAAACGAATTGTGTTGTTATAATGCGATGCATTATTCGTAGATTTTGCTGCGAAAATTGCGCCTATTATCTGTTAGAAATATTTTATATTGATTGAACGCTCGTGTCTAACCAAACAATTGGTGCACTCATCACAATTTTTCTGTAATCAAAATGTTCACATTTGCAAAATCATAATCAATATTCACAACTAAAATCACTATTTTATTTGTAATTTGCTTTAATTTTGAAAATCAATCTTTTCTATAAAATTAGTGCACAATTAAAGTACCGCTTAAGAAATTTATTGTCTCGTCTGTGCGCATCTGGAAAAGTGACCAAAATAAACACTTTGAAAACTTTTTAAGCTGAAAATCTCACAGCAGATCAGTGTTACTAATGAGGAGAAAGGAGTAAGAAATACTCTTTCTCTAAAAGTCTAAAATCATTTTTGCATATAAAAAAATTGTAAAATAATAAACTACTATCATTGTATAATTTTAAAAATTAGACAGTAAGGCATAAATTGTCATTTGTTAAAATAAAAGGTTAGTTTAAAATAACATACCGTAATTTATTTTTTAAATAATTTATCAGTCAATCGTTTCACCAAAAATATATTGGTATAATATTAATGAACTTATTATTTCTATTCTATTATAGTTAACAAATAAATTTTAATAAATAATGTTTAAATTTATTAAAATTTTTATATAACCAAAAAACTAATTTAAAAGATCTACAAAAAATCTTGTTTAATATAGATGTGATGATTTGTTTGCAAGCTTAGCAAAACATTGTGGTATCTTTCATGTCTACATATTCTGCATGGATCTACCACTGCATCGTACAGAGTATGTTCATTGAGAATTAAGTTTATCTAACTTTTAATTTTGTTTTTGTAGTAATAATTATTATCTTTATGATGGCATCAACATTATTATACAGCGAGTCTTACATTCTTAAACTTGTTTTGTCAGAGTTAAATAAAGGTAATTTAAAAGATTAACTATTTTCTAAAATAATATCCAAAGAAAACATTTAAATTACTACGTATTCAGTATTTATCTTATTATTTATTTATTTTATCTTATTTTTAAAACACGGGTAAATTTCTTAGTTAATTAGAAATTTTTCTACATTATTCTGTCAGTATCTTAAATGGTAAATTGCATTTATTTTTTCTGCCAATTAATATAAAATTAATATGGAACACAATAAACAGAGTTATATTGGTATATCGTTAGATTGCATGAAAAATATATATTAAGTAACACAGAAAGTTATATTTTTTATTGCTTAATGAAAATATAATTTTGCAAAATAATAATAATATTTTAATATGCATTTTCATTAATTTCGATGATCTTATTTTGGTCCATATTTTCGAGTTATTTGTTGTAAATTTGTGGTAAATTTTAATAAATTTAATAATTTAAATAAATTTTTAATACCTTTTAAACTTTTCATTTTTAATCATAGAATAATTTATGTCAGTTGCGATTTTCTAATGTTTAAATGTTAAAAAACTCTAAAGAAATCTGTTGAACATAAACATTAAAAATGTTGCAAATATTTCTGACGATACCCAGTTAAACAGTCAAAACATTTTGGTGAATCGATTTACCAACAGTTTGAAAGAAAGTTCTGACAGTTTTGGTTAAACAATTTGTTAGCAGTTGGGTAGTTGTAAATTACAACTTGTATTGCCTTCTCTAGACCATTATCGAGCTTTAAAATCAAAATCATCGTTTTAGATCAAAAATTAGTAAACCTAAGATGGCATTTAAAAACATCTAAAACATCTTTTTAAACAACGCGGTTGTTATTATAAAGTGTAGGCAAGAACTCAGATCATTCATTGTTTTCATTATTACCGAATTTTATGAACCAAACTTGTTTATACTCGTACATGTAATAACGGTCATGGACTGCGGTAATGGCATCATTAGTATTGCCCACATTGACGCCTACACTTAAGAAGAAACAAAAAAAACTGATATTATATAACTTTTTTTTATTAAAGAAAGTCATTGAGCAGTAAATGTTTGATTGAAAATTAAAATAATAAATGATTAATTTTAAAAATGTTAAATCAAAAATTGATTTTTGTCACTTACAGTTCAAAAAATGGAAATCAAATCATGAGTGGTTGGCTTCATCTTTAACACACAACAAAATTAATTTTTTTAATTAAGTTTAAATGATATAAAAAATAAAAAATGATTTAAATTATTAATTATTAATATTTATTAACTGCTAATAAATGTTGAATTATTTGTTAATGCAAAATAAGTTCATAGATGTGATGCAATCATTATGAATGCATAATTAAGCTGTTTTACATGTATTAAGCTTAGAGTGCTTTCAAAAGAGTCATGTAAAGCATTTCATTATTGTTTAACTGCATTAATTTAAATTTAATTTAGCGATATTGATATCGCAGGTAGAGCTGCATGAAGATTGAACTCTAAACAAAACCACTTTAGCCGCCAGATATTAGGAAATCATATTAAAAATTAAAATCTCCGGTTATTATAGTTATAATGATTTATTCTTTTTTCGTGATTAACAACAGATTTTTTTCGTTTATATTTATATAATGCGAGTTTTAGAGTAATATCGTATAGAAGTAAGAATAATACGGTCTTTGAAAAACGAAACAATACTGACTTCATGGCTGAAAGATCAAAATTAAAGACAAATTTAAAGGGCATAATGGTGAAATGGTGACCCCCTTGTGACCCCCCTGTGACCCCCATCCTAGTTTTTTATCAAAGCAATAAGATTTTGATGTGAACCATGTATTTCACGTACAACACTGCGATTGTAAACTAAATTGTTTTCTATGGATTGTTCGCTGCAGTCGGCTCTTCCCAGTCATTGATGGTCTTCAAACACCATTGAAAGTCATGCATGCGATTCCTGGCGTTTAATGTAGGTCTCTATATAAAAGACATAATTGCAGTGTTTGGTCTCTTAGCTATCATAACAAGTTAGTCTCATCAAAGTCTATGCCACCACTTTTCGAGACATCACATTCTGCGGTCTTTTAGCCCTCAAATCACGATATTTATTATTAATTGCATTGAACTAAAGTGTATTTTTACTGGTATTAATTTTTGTTATTATTATAGATTGTGATGATTGTTAGTTAATAGTGAATAAACCTAAAAAAGTGCGATCCAATGGAATAAGTGGAAGACATTGTGAAAAGAAATCTAATCTAATCTTCTTATTTAGTGATAAATGAATGCGCTAATTGAAGACTTAACGGCTCATTCTCTTGTATTCAATTATCTCACAGACACTATTCTTAAGATAGGATAACGATCTAACGATATCTTAAATTAGTTATGTTTTATGTGAGAAAATTCCCAGAGCTTAATAAATTTTTCATTTATTTCTTATGAAGTCAATGCTTTTATCTTACAATTACTGTGCATTTAATTTCATTTATAAAACGTGCGCTCATAAGCTATCATGAAAATTACGAGACGTGTAATAAGTGGTTTGAAAGTGGGACATAACGTCGCGATTTCATTATACCTGATAATCATCTCATGCTCTTGTGTTGCCTTAACGAGCAATTCCTCAAAATCGACATCCGGTAATAACAGTCATGTCGCAGAGAGATTCATGTATAACGGTATGCGATCGCCGAATATTGGTCGCAATCCCAATACTGCACACAAAGTTAATGCTAAAAATGGCACCAAAACTGGAGATATGAAAGAAGACATGGATCTGAGTTCACGGTCGGAGTGGAGTTTGCAGTTCGATCCGAGCTATTTCGCTACGCTTAACGCTGCAAACCATAGACCAGTCGAGCTAATGAATGGCTTGCCTTCAACTAATAAGCCGAAAGTGAACACATCTTCGCAAAACTTATATTATTACTCACCCGAAACGTACGGAAAAGCCACACACAAGAATCACCAAACAGGTTCATTTGCTTATTTATATCCGAGTTCATCAACAACTTCCACATCGACCACAACGCCAACAACACCCACACCCAAAATGTCAAACAACCGTTACGGAGAGGTTTCAAGCGAGACCTCATCAAACGACTACAACGAAGCGGCGCCTGACTCTTACAGCACACAATACAACCCATCAAATTCAGACAAACAATCGGCTATGAATTACAACTATGAAGACGAGGCCAACGACGATGAGTCCAATTATGACGATAGTGGGGAACAGGCATCGAAAAGACAGTTTTATACGGTTAAGAACAAAAACAGACATATTCCTCTGCGCCCTTATTATGGCTCAGACCTCACATCACTTCCAACAACTAATGACAACATGAAAAGTCAACCGCCTCTCAGTTCACCAATTGTTGATTACGGCAGTCATGAGGATAGCTATTATGAGCCGAGTGATGATATGAGTTACTCTGATTTGAAGTACGGCTCGTCAGCCAGTAGTATGAAATTTCCACCTAAATATTATGCTGACAGCAGTTCTTACTATCCCTCCTATTATCCGTCGCGTTACTACCCGTCGACATACGGCCACACTTACAGCGAAGACGACTCATTGTCCTCATCGAAGTCGAGTTGGTTGGGACCAGGAATAGCGGGATTACTTCTTGGCTTTTTACCATTGGGTATGCTCTTGGCTTCGATGGTGCCCGCAATGGTGAGTATGCCTATTGTGAGCACAGCCACAGTGGGACGCAGAAAGAGAGACACACCAAATGCTGACAATTATACTCAGCTATTATTCAATCCTTTATTTGATATCATTGCCAAATATGGTACCTCTCCTTTGGATGATATAAATTGTTTGCAAGAAATGTTTTGTACGTTCTCTGTCGAAGGAAAAAAGAAGGAAACAAATTTGATTCAACGATTTCTCTACACATTAGCCGAATGGTCAGCACTGTTATCGATTGAATAATATTAAAAACCAAATCCATCCAAGTTTATGCTCTAATGTATTAATGTTTTATTATTTAGGACACCAGTTCAATGGGCAACTTCTTTCGGAGTGAACACTCTCTTCAATGCTGTCAAAACGGATAAATGTCAGCCAACATTTGAATGCTCGCTGAGGAAAGTGAAATCATCCGCGAAGATATGACAAATTTTATGCTTGATATGAACAGTCATAAAAATTGATGCACAACTGCATCAAAGCTTTCAACTCATACTCTTATCATTTATAAACTTTAATTTTACTAAATATTTTACACCACCTATTATTTATATACAATTAATCTATTAATTTATGTATTTAACTAAAAGTGTATTTTGTTTTTAAAAAATATATTCCGTAATTAATATTTCTTAAATAATGGCTTTAATATAATTTCTAAAAATCCTTTTAAGAAGATTAGTGATTGCATTACAAAAATAAGTTATGTTCGATACAAGTTATAAGAAAAAGTTATGTCAAACGTTAATCTAATATAAAAGCATAAGAAATTTATTGAAAGAATAGAGTAATGTTCATTCATGTTCATTGTTGCAGATATTTCTTTAATAATATCAAAATGATTTTGTTTCTCAAAACTAAAATAAACCAATAAAAATGATTATTATTATTAACTTTTGACCGTACTCTGCATTTTAATGCTGTTGAGTTAAGCCGAGTATAAGTTATTGTATTCAATTTACAACTCGCACCGCATATTGTGTTAGTAAAGCAATGTCTACTCAAGTATTGTTTAACTTCACAAATATTAAATAAATTATATAATAAAAAATGAAATATTTGTCGCTTTTAAATGCAGGCTCATTATTGCAGACGTAATATAAAAAGTAATGGACAACACCAAAGTCTACACGAGCGGCAAACGCACACAAATATGCTAAATGTGGCAAAGCTGTCGCTAAAGGTCACGTCGAGTAACAGTATATGTAAATTACCGCAGAAGTAGCTGACATTATTGGATATTTCAATATCGCATTCATATTGCAGTTACTGTTCGCTTACCAACGAATTACAAAATTAAAACATTAATCGATAAAAAGTTTGAAAACTAAAATAAAGATGATTTATTGCTTCATTTTGAGTAAATTATATTTTTTAATTAATATTTTTATATTAATTAATTTCATTTGTGCGACAAATAACGAAACAAATAAAGTCAATAAATTTGATACTAAAAAGTTTTCAATATTGAATAAGAAAATGGATACTATGCGGTCACTCACGACATCCCAAGTAAGTTATGTAATGCGCTAAACAATGTTTATTAGTATAATCTATAATATGCTATATCATAACAGTTAATAAGATAAGAGTAAGATGCAAATTGCATCTAAAATAAAGCATGCCTGTTATTTTAAAGCCTAATTAAATTTTGTCTTTAAACAAAATTAGACCATATGCCAGATAATATGATTTTTAATTTAATCTAATTTATTCATCATATTTAATCATAAGTTATAGTAAACAAAAGAATGTTTTGTAATAAACTCTAAAAATTGATCAAAAAATGATAAATATGTTTTATTAAAAAGGACATAAAATTTAAAATTCTTATAATTAGAATATAATTATATCTTAAACTATGATTTTACAATTAATTTTATTTTATTAATATAATAAATTCATTATAATATTTAAACAAATTATAATTTCTATTATAAAATTTCTGTTATATGTTTATACATGTATAATATTATTATTCGTGAAGCATATATGTGTGTGAAGTTATTATTTTTCATTATTTATCGATTCATTATAAATATTTGTAATCAATTTAATAAAAATACATAACAAAAACGCATTTTTAAAGTTGAAATTTTAAAAATAACTATTGAATAAGCCTTATTTAGAAGTAACTTTTGTAATATCAAAAAAATGAAACGAAAAATAAGAATTATTATATAAAAAGAATAAAACCGAAAACATAAAAACAAAAATTGAAAACATTTAGATTAACTTAAAATAAACTAAAAAAATAGTCATCGATAATAAAAAAAAATAAATATGAAAAGATAAATAAAATTGAAATATTGTTTTAAAATAATTTTTATTAAACAATTAAATACAATTTTAAGATCTTTTTTATTTTTCCAATTTTTTAAATAAAATTTCATAATTTAATATTTTTAAAAATAAAATATATTTATTAAGATTTTTTTCATTTTAAGTTCATTAAATTAAATCTCTATAAACCAAAAATTAAAACTTGAAACTTTTAAAATTAATATCTTAATAATTTATAAATATATTTCCAATTTGAACATACGATTAATGCTTAATTCTGTTACTAACAATATACAACAAAAAATCATTATATTAGCTCGTGAATACTTATTATCTCTTTATAATCATACTATTTTTATTTTTATTTTGATTTAAATTAAAAATTTACTTTTAGATCCAAAGGTTCTAAAGCAAGTCCTTCTTTTAAATCAACAAAAATCTAATAATCTATTAATATAAGTGTATTAAATAAAATAGAGGCTTATTTTTAATTAAAAAAATGAATTACAATTATTTATTAGTAAAACCTCATTGATTATCAATCAATAAATTCTTATAACAACTAAATTTTAGCTTAACTTTTACATAAAGAATACTAGAGTATATTAAAAATTCTTAATATTTGTAGATCTTTCATTAAAGTTTACATAATTAAGATAAATCTAAAATCTACGCGCATTATATGTAAGTCTTTTTAAATTTTTGATTCTTATAGCTTATTAAACATTCGAGTGAATTATTTGGAATTAAAAAGAATTGATGACTATTTATTTTTAGTAATTTATTTATTTTAGCGCAAAACTTACAAAATTATATTTGAATATTTAAATACAGATTATAGATTTGCTTTGTTTTGTTTAATTTAAATTTTTAAAATTCAAACCTCAAATTCAGAAAACTATTGTTCAGAAATTCAGGAACGCTTTAAGTTTCTTTT
>JAQIYA010001893.1:0-11256 GCA_034699355.1 Microtritia minima
TAATCTCAACGCAACTCTACAACTAATACTCACAGGTATCTAGATTTATATATACAAAACTTAACTATAATTTAAATGTATTAATATTAGCGAAATTAATAGTAATAATGTGAAATATTATTGCTTGAAGATGTCACTAATCCTCAATAGTTGAGTCAACTATTTTTTAAATAACATAGAAATCCCTCAATTTCTACCTCTTATGAAATATCTAGAAATTGCACAGCTATAAGCGCAAGTATAGGAATTGAATTGTATAACAATTAATGAATTTATTAATAACTTATTAAACTTATTAATAAAAATCATAAAATCTAAAAATATTTATAACAAAACAAAATGTTAAATTCCCTGAAATAAAAAATCTCTATTAACAGGAGATAATACTCAATAAATCACAGTTTATATACACTATGAATACAAATATGCCGTTAACCTCTATTTTATTACATAAAGTATTCCAGTAAAAAATCGAAGACTATTTTATTTTAAAATCATTTAAGGTCTCCTCTAAATAAACACTTTAAATACTTTCTAAATAATTTAATTAAATGAACACTTTAAACCTATGATCAAACACGAGTCAAACTAAATCTATTAAAATAATTAAGTAAATAAACTTAAGAAATCAAGTATTTTCTAAAATAAAATTTTCTAATAATCAAACTTTAAGAGTGCTGAATGCTATACATATTCCTATAATTTTTCATAATAACTCTAATTGCAAATAATATGACCACACAAAAAGCAATACTCGCTAAATTTAAGTAAATTAAGATAAGCGGTTGACTTTCAATAAATCTTCCAACAATAAACGGATATATAGCAGAGGACGCGCCGCCGACAAATAAAAATATCGATGCCTTTTTGTTGTCTATGTTGAAAGTGTTTTGTAGAAAAGCGTAAATTGTTGGATAAACTGATGAACAACCGATGCCTATAACAATGTTTGCGATCCACATCCACATCGATGAGAGTGTATAAGTAAACAAAATCACTATATTCGCGAATATAATGATAGTAAAATGACATAACAGGATCGCATGCGAAGAAAATTTTAAGGCCGCTATTATTCCCAGTCCTAAATTTAAAAATATAAAACATATCAATTAAATACAACATTTTCAAACTAAAATTCAATAATTTAGGCTTCAGTTCGATATTGGCTGTCTCTACATAATTAGAAATAATACTTAATTATAAACATTAAAACTTACAGGCTTGTAATACAAATAAATCTTTAACATTAGTAAACTAATATTACTCGAAGAACATGGTAGAGACAAAAAGGGACAGTTTTCAAATAAAATGCTAACAATTGTTATGCATATAACCTCTGGTTATTGTAAATGCGGCCGCAGTTGTGGAGGCGAGAGACGCGGCTTCGGTTTCGCTCATATTGGATGAGAAGTAAACGAAAGTTGGCTGAAACGAGAATTGCGTCATTTCCATCGCCACATAAGTGGCCAACAGAAGAATTCCCAATATAACGATTACGAGCGCCGATATGCGCGTTAATTGGTATCTCTCCGACTGGTCTACTATGTCGTCGCTGATGGACTGCGAACGCGTTGGCTCGACTGCGCACGACTGCTGGTCAGGCTTATACTTGCGGTAAAAGTATAATACTAGCAAAACGATGGCTCCAAACACTGAGATAGAGCCGCATATGATGTAAGCGATGAAAAGTTTGGATTTAGCGTCGGTCGGCAACTGATTCGAGTCGGACAGGAATGGCTGCGCGATGAGTGGCGCAACAACTGAGCCGCAGCCGAAAGCGAAGTGCAGCGCTTGTAAGTGCGGACCACTATTTTCACTCCACATCTCCATAATCCACACATTGATTGCTGTGTCACCGCCACCAGCCATGAATCCATTAACAGCGCCAACACTGAAAAATACGGCAATAGACGATGATATGGGCATTAATGCCAGACTGATGCCCATTATTAGCGTAAATATTATCAGACATATCTGACGATTAATATAATTAAAAGCAAATCCACCTGTAATTTGGATAAAGGTTTACAACGTTTATAATAATTATTTATATTAATATCAATTAAGAAGTTAACGATTTAGAGATTTGTATTTGCTCTGAAAGAAAATATATCATTTTTAAACTTTAAATTTCAGCTAAATATCTGTAAAATTTATAAACTAGAGTAACATTTTTGGATTTTGCTTAATTAAAAGGTTGTATATATGTAACAATCAAAATAGTGGATTATATTGAGTCGTTATTAAAGGTTGAGCACAACTCATTGACAGAAGTACATAACGTCACATTAAAGTAATAATTCAGTCAAAAATAATTAATCAAATACGATAATTAGAAATTAAGAAAAGTTTACTCTCGCTATTCCCACTCACGCTTTCTCGTTTATTTATATATATTATATAAATAATAATTTACTTAGCATTATACATAATTATTATGTACAAATAAAGTTTTCAGTAAAATTTTCGATAATTTGAATTCTTTATAGATTGAGCATAGTGTTAGACTAATTCACTCAAAACATTCTCAAACATTTGAACATTCTCTACACCTTATATTTTATGTTATGAGCAGAATTTGTCTTTTTGATGACCCCAATGATGACCCGAATTTTCTTTCTTATTAACCCGAAAACCCGATCCAAATATGATTTTTAACTCTAATTTTGCAGACCCTGCCTATAAGTTATAAAACATTGCATTATAAAGTTATTAAGCTGTATCTTTGTTTAATGTGTTCAAATATTTAATGGCAAAAATTTGGTTTCTTATTAGTAAAAAAATTACATCTCCAGATGGAATTGTAAAACAATCAATTTGAACATTATTTTATAGTTATTATCAGTGATCGTAAACATGATTTATATAAATTTACAGATAGTTCGCAGATAGTAAATGATAAAATTAATAAAACTCGATATGTTGTTACAGTAGAACATATAAAAAATAAATAAAACTTTCTAATCACACAATCAAATTGAATTTACTTAAAGCTCCGAAAGTATAGGTCGCCGACCGTATGGTATAGATGTTGGAAATCACATCAACGCTGGTGTCCATAACGGCCATCAATTCGAGTAGTGTTGGCGCCAATAAGTAGAAGTTAATGGCCTGAAAACGGCATTATTAGTATTGACCATCGCATTGCAATCAACGATACGCCACTATAATAATACTTACATTTGAAAAATAACAAACAAATATAGCGATCGTAATCACGTATTTATATTGAAGCGATAATTGGGGGGCATTTGTCGAAACGCTGGTCTCGTTTGACGAGCGTATCGATTGGTTGCCACTCGTGTCCATCTTAGCAATGAGTTGATTCAATAAACACCAAACCAAGAGTAAGGTGTTTATCGAAATGCTAATGAATGGCTCATCACATTATATCACAATTTAATAATTACATCATCGATAGCGGCATTTAAATGTTAAACGTTCACACCATTCACAGCACGCATGCCTGCATTGGAGTGAAGCACATGTTATCACCACAAGTGAGCGCTTGTGTCCAAAACCAATGGCAACGAAAGCAAAGTTTGCATTCACTGCTAAACTTTAAACAATATTCGGTGCTTGTGTTTCGGTCTGTAGTTGTCGTCATTAATGATAGAGAAGAGATTAACACATATGATTGCAATTAATAAAATAACAATATGATTGTACTCATATTATGGCTTTACTAAGTTTGACACTTAAACTAAATCACTATAAACTCGCACCAAATAATTATTTTAAAGCCAACAAATGAAATATTACTGCTTTTATGATTATAAAATAATTACGCAACTAATAAAATAAGGACGACTAAAGTGAATCAATGAAAAAGATTATCATTACGGAGTCAATTATAAGTTGCCATTCAATGATATTAATGGAAAGTTATTTTTAATATCATTGATAACCTTTCAAGCATATGAAGCACTTCTTATCGGATCCGACGAGAGCTTCAATTTTGATTCACAAGTAATCATATTTGACTATTAAGTTTGCATGCTTTGCACAAAAAAGTATAACTGAATCATAAATAAATATCCGCTACTTTATTTCAAATTGTATACAATATATAAATCACATTCGATGAAAAGTTGAATTAAATTTAATTAAACATAGGAAAAAATAATCAAAAGACGTGGAGGTGCCGGGGGTCGAACCCGGGGCCTTTCACATGCGAAGCGAACGCTCTACCACTGAGCTACACCCCCACACACTGATGAACACGTGTTATAACGTCTTCATAAGCGTTTGCCAGACTATGCAATGCTAAGTATGCGCTCCTTTCGTATCTGTTGTCACATGAATTGCTGCATATCTTGTTATCTTTTATTTAAATCAATCAATTGATTCACAATTTACTTAAAAAGTATTTTATTAGGTATAAAATGTGAATTAAATAACGTTCATATAAATGAACAGAACAGCTAAATGTCTGCGACCATCGCAGCAACAAATAAATTACTAACTATAGTGACAGAAGTACTCAATCAATGAGTGAATATATGAATGGCATTAGAAATGGTGTGTCCGTAACAGCACTCTCGACAGCACTGTTGACAGCATTCACGCCAAACAATATGATAAGAGTAAGTCATGTTTTGCTAAGTAGTACCACAAATAACTACAATTTGCTGCCAATTGTGGTGTTATTTAATTTCTAGAATCGGAGGCAGTATTTTGATGTCGTTATCGACTTTATAGTCAAACTTTTGAATCGAAGGCGAACTATGGAAGTAAACGGTGAGATGAATAACGCAGAAGACAGCGAAACAGAGCACAACGCAAAGCAAGTTAAACCAAATCAAGACGAGAGGATTGGCTTCGATGTAATGGCCGACAAGCGATGGCGAGAGCGCTGCCGTCAGACCGCCGGCGAACACGAATATCGATCCGATGCCGTTCGTGACGCGGATCTTTCGCTCGAGAAACGCGTAAATGGAGGCGTAAATGGATGAGAAGCCGGCGCCTAATATTATGTTTCCCGTCCACATCATCTCTACGGACGTGTTCGCGTACAGCGCCAGCATCACTGTCCCGATCAGCATCAGCAAGTGGTTCGTGTACAGGATGTGCTCCGCGCGGAACTTGATGGCCAGCGGGATGGACACTCCGCGACCGATCGTGAAGGCGGCCGCAGTCGCTGACGATATGAGCGCCGCGCCCGACGGACTCACGTTGAGCTCGGAGTTGACGGCGAATGTGGGCAAGAATTGGAGATGCGTTTGTTCCATACCGACGAAGAGGGTGAGGAATAACGAGCCCAACGCCACCAACCATATGGTCATATATGGCGGGATGTTAGCCCGACATGTCTGCCACCATCCCATCGAGTTTGGCGGCGCGTCGTTCGCGCCGTTTATGTTCACTAAATTAGAGTTACAATCATTATTTACGAAATGGTATTTCCACACAAAAGAGTCAATGTTTACATTTATTTATTAGGAGACCATTGCATTCCTTGTCATTGTTAGGCGGAATGGTGTACAACACATTGAGTCGATGCGGCGGTTCGTATTTCTTGTACGAGTAGAGCATCAATACGATGGCCGCGCCAGCAATGGTTATGCCGCCCGCGAACGCGTACGGGATATATATTAAATAGTCTATTGGATCTATTAAGTGATTGACACTATCGATAGTGTTTGTTGAGGTTAAGCTTATATTAGCTGATATGGAGTGGTTATGGAGTGATTGCGTTACTGACGAATTGATTGACGAATTGATTGCTGACTTGATGGGCGACCTGATTGACTGGTGAGATAAGAAGGGCTCGCATATGAGTGGCGCAACAAACGAACCCAAGCCGTACGTGAAGTGCAACGCTTGCATATAAGGACCACTTTCTTCGCCCCACATCTCCAGAAGCCATACATTGATGGCAGTATCGAAGCTTCCAATGGAAAAGCCATTGATTGCGGCCAAAGTGAACAATTGAATGAGTGATTCACAGTGAGGCATAAGTATTAACGTGATGCCCATCAGAGTCAAGAAGAATATGAGTGCGCACTGTCTGTTGATGTAACTGAATAGGAAGCCACCTGAAAGGCAAGCGTAACTATTAATCATCTCACTATTAATTAATCGATTCGAGTTAGTTGTGCCATTTTAGATACTTTGATTGCTTTTACAGCAAATCACATCGCATTTGCAGTTTACTTTATTTTAGCTAATTATTAACTAAACAAATAGAATCTCATATTATTTATACATATATTGTATATTGTTTTGAGCGCATATGATATAAGTGTAATAATTTTAATTTTAATTTAAGTAATTTCATTTTTAAGAAATATTATTTTACACAATTTGATTGCTGAGTATTAATACCGTAATTTCAGTTATCTCAATGATTTAAACCCTTTAATTTATATAATTATTTTAATTATTTGCTTATTTACTTTGATTGACAAGTGCTCTCATTAAAGTTTTAAATTAGAAATGAATGAAAACTGAGATAAAGAAATGATAGCTGAAATAAATTAGTAGAAAGAGAGGTGAAAGCTGTTTAAAATGATAGCTAAAGCGGAGGTAAGAGTGAGGAAAGCGTGACTTACTGAGTGATCCGAATGTATATCCAGCTGATCGCACCGTATATATGAGACATATCTTCTCTATAGTAGTTTGAAAAAGAGCTGCCAATTCTATGAGAGTGGGCCCAACAACGTAGAAGTTAACGCCGTAAACAAAGTAACAAAAAAATAAAGCAAAAGTTGTCAAATACTTGAGAGTCAATGACATTGTGAACAACTGATTTGAAGAGAAGTGCACACTTTCAAAGTTTGAATCCCAATCGCAGCAGACTCTCAGTTATCGGTACTAATAACATACAAACTTTGTACAGAAACACAACTTCTCTGACGTCGTCATACATCACAGTACGAGCTCATATTTACGAGCAAATAAATAATACCATTCAAATCATAGCCATCATAACTCCAATTAACTAGTATTTGAAAAATTATGCTATGCTTGGCTGAAATGAAAATTTGTATGAATTTGCGCGTCTGTTTGAAGCCAATTGGCTTCAATAAATCGATTTGTTGATTGGGTTCGCACATTGTGCTGAAGTTTAGTTGTACGCGTCTGTTACTATGTTGGATGCGGTTGTCATAAATTACGAACTGCTAAGCTATAGCTTTAACCAGTTTTATCTAGTTTTATCTCGCTTTTTCAGGTGTCGAGACTCGGAGTTGACGCGCATAGCTATTAGAGTAAAGCGATGCCAAGCCATGTCGAGTGATGCGGATGCTAATTGTGGCTCGTTGTGGCTCATTGTGCCTCAATGTGCCTCATTCTGGCTCATTAAGGCTCATTATTTTATTAAATAATTGCTATTCAAATCAAATACATTTTATTATAAATAATCAACTTTATGCTAAAATTCTTCCATTTCTATTGAATTTCAAAACGTTTACTTAACTAAATAATCATTCGTGTCGTTTAATAAAAGAGATTATAATTAACAAAATAAGTTAATAAATAAATAAATAAATAATATTTGTATATAATTCAGTTATAATTCCAGCGCTTAGAGCTATCATATGCAATATTATTGTTTGCTACATATAAAGGCTGCTGTTGTTGCTGTTGAGAGTCTTGAAATTGTTGAAAAACATAATGTGTTTGACCAGCATTTCCATTGCTTGTCGACGATTTCACATTTGATGACACACTACCACAGTTTTTTTCGTCACTACATATATAGTATATTGTATTGATTACAAAATTGGTTTATGTATGATCATAATGATCATACATAACATGTATGAACATTGCGATCATATGAATGTTAATTTCAAATTATATGTGCATTGCATTTCAGTTACATGTAAAAACAATCACAAATATAAATCAAACAATTGAAATAAATTGAGTAAAAATAACTACAATTAAAATTTGAAGACTCACTTAAAAACTAAACTTCACTCAAATTCTAACTGAGTATTAGACCATTACTTAAAAATACTATATTTAATATGTAGAGTGCATTTAAGGTTAGGTGAAACAGTCAAACAGACCAATATGTGTCATTTTATAACTATTCAATTTAAAATCTTGTTCAGCTTAAAATTATTATTTACAAGTTCAACAAAATATAAAATCAATAATATTGTAAACAACATTTAAATGTTTCTTAACTTTCAGAGCTTAAGCATAAATGAAATGTTTTTTAATTTAAAGAATAATTAAATCTTAATATATAATAATTTACAGAAAGTTTTCTGAATATTCATGTATATTTCTGTATATACAGTTTATATGGTATGAATTGTATTGAGCCCTTAGTAAAAATTTGGGTCAAGTCTTAACTTTATCTTTTAAGTACAAAAATTGTGAGTATGTATAAAAAATAAGTATCAATATTTAATAACAAATTTATAATACTAGAGAAAGATTGGAGTTTGTATGAAAGCTTGTGATTATATTTAATTTAATGAATGGTTTTAACTCATATTATGCAATTTATTTACAATGGAAATTTTGTGGTAGATATAGATATATAGATAGTTTATCGAAACTTAGCGAACGTCAAATAAACTCAAATTTTCAATCGTGTTTACTTATGCCATCGTTTTTAATAGTGTTTCACAAGGTCTAGAGGTCTAAAGGTCTAGAGATCGAGGGGCGTATAGTAGGCAATGAGCCAACAATTTAGGCACGTGTAAAACTCATCGCATTTAAGAGACAATTTTTTCGATTTTCATAAAAATTCAAAAAATTTATAAATTGGTTTTCTATATAAAATGGTTCACAATTTTGGACCACTAGTCCACAGCACCGAGATCTGAGCTCTCGTTATCGACAGCATTTAATGTAATTAGAATTTAATAGAATTAGAATAATCCTTAATATGAATTTATATTGCTTGCTATCGATTGCTTTGCTTCGCGCTTTAAATTTTTTAGTTGTAAAAAGTTTTGTTGTGAAGATAAAAGTTTTTAAATATTATTAAACTATTTCTTTAACAATACTTTACTGTTTGTTTAATAAAGACTAGTCAATTCCCCGTGACTTCGCCACTCAAACATAATTCTCTCTCTTTCTTTCTCTTTCTTTCTTTATATTTTTTGCACTTTTATTATTTCAGTCTCAATTTATTGTTGAAAAATGATTTATTTTAAATTTAACAACAATTTAAATTGAAAACCATTATTTATTTTACGGTCTAATAAAACAAAAAATTTAAAATATGATGTAATTTAATTATTTAATTATGATATAATTTAAGCAAACAAAAACTATTGTTGGCCACTCACACGAGTACACACGGAGTCTATTATTTTAATAAGTTATAGAGATATCTATAGACATATATTTGTCATCTAAATTTGGTCAACTTGTCCAACTTAATGGACTTCTTTGGCAACAATAATGTGTACTAAAATTTGTCTTATTTTGTGGGCGCTTTCCTTCCCTTCCTCTTTCGAGAAGATGGGTCTGAATGTGAATTATATAATGGAGAAAATTCTCCATAAAAATATTTTTCGAAATTAACTCGCATTACAATTAATACAATGTATAATTGATTCTGAAATGAATTGTGATTGATATTAAAACAGTTACCTGTTATCTTTACAGTCATCAGCGCCATCACATCTCCAAACGGCTGGAATGCCTGAAACATGAAAACGGTGTGATCGATGCTTATATTCTGAAATACCACTTACATATTCCGTTATCGCATTTAAAATCTCCTCGTGAACACTCTGTCAAAACAGTTACATCTCATACACATATCACAATAATTAATATATCAAATAAATTTGATTGTTTGAAAATAAAGTTAACTATCAAAGTTTAGCTTATTTTAATTTAATGTCAATTCAGAGATAAGACATCTTATTTTTGTAAATTAAACTCTAGACTTTTATTAAGCAAATAAATTGTTTGTAACAGTCTTTGTTTCACTAACCTTTGTGAGCACAACCGACTTCATCACTAAATAATAAAAAATGATGCGTATTTAATAAATAATGTTATACAAATTTAATTAATATAATTCACTATAAAATAAAACATATTATCTATACTTAGGGATCAACGGTTTTAGTTATAAATTGAATTGAAAAGAATTTTTTTAAATTAAAATTCTGTCAGATTTAATAATTTATAAAAAAAACCGAAATTTTTATTTTCATTTATCAATTTAATTAATTTCTTAGTTTTAATTTAGTGCTCAACAAGTAGTCAAATCGGTTATTAAATAATAACTCAATACTCATAAAAAGTCAATAAACTCTTCTCCATATAATTGATACAACTCTTAAACGTAATAGTGATCCAAAAATTATACTGTTTAACGAACTTAACAAGAAAGCATGTGCTCAAAAATACTCGTGAGAGCTATTTTAAGATCTCGTTAAGTTTTATCTAAGATTTATTTAATTTGATAAAAGACAACTAAAAAATCGAGAGGTAAACTCTCTGACATACTCTAAATATTCAATTTGATAATTAATACCTGCCGTCACGACATTCCTGTTTTCCATCACAAACCCATCGCCTAAAATGATAAATGATAGCAATTTGAATTGAGTGCTAACATATTTAAATACGAGTCAATGTTAGTGAACGACCTGGGAATGCAGCCGAAGCCGTCGGCACACTTGAAGCGGTCGGGTCCGCACTGCGAGCGCGACGAGCAGTTGATCTCATCGCTGCCGTCCTGACAATCACGATCGCCATCGCATCTCCAAGTCATAGGAACACACTTGCGATCGCATTGAAATTCTTCACTCGAACATACTTTTAATAGTGAATTATATAACTGTTTTATAAATGTCACTCTAAATTTAGTTTTGTTAAATTTAAATAATTGAAACGTTGCGCATTTAATAATGCTGTTTCAAAAACATCTATTTGAAAATCAATGTATCATAATAGTGACAATAATGATGCTGACCTATCCTATACCACACCGATGATCATGATCACTATATTTCAGATCGTTATTATTACTTATAATTAGGGATAATCCTTTACGGTCAGCTCGATTTATTAAATTCGGCGGTCAAATTCGGTCAGACCGAAAAAAAGTCAGTAAAATATTGAATTTGGGCGGTCAAATTCGGTCACAAGAAAATAATTAAACAAATTTATTAATTAAATATGTTTTTTATTATGGATTTTTAATAATTATTGATTTTTTTACGAATGCACACAAGTATAACACTTACACAACTAAAGAAATGATTCATAATAAAACAAATTTTTGGTTTTATATTTAATTTATTATAAACTATTCTGTAAAAAATG
>JAQIYA010001894.1:0-11254 GCA_034699355.1 Microtritia minima
ACTGACCAATCATATTGTTTGAATTATCGCGTGTCGCGTATTGCAAAATTTTTGTTTTTTAAATATTATTATTTAAATAAATTAAATCAAAATAAGCTCATTTGGATGCTCATACTTGTTAATATATGGCATAATTCGTTATCGGAGAATTTAAGAGGTTTTGTTAAACATTAAACATTAAACATTAAATATTCAATCTTACACTTATTTTCAATCACATCGAATATCCAATTGTTTATAATCGTTCAAACATCTAAAATCCTTTAACTGTTATATTAGTGAAAAAATCGTTTAAAAACTCCTATTTGATAATAATAATTTTCTGTAATTAACACAACAATTTAATTAAATAATTTTTAATACTGAAGTAAACATTAAGTTTACCACTCAAATAAGTATTTTTTGTTTCGCAGTAATACTCAAGTATAGTATAATTTACTGGATGTTTACTTTAATTTACTTTGCGAAAACTACTTTGAAGACGTGAAATAAGTTAATATAAAAAATATTAAAAATGTTTCCTACTTTCATACTTAATTTGCAAAATATTAATTTGCGTAATTCAAATTAATCATATTATATCTCTTCTCTATAGCTTATTAAATTAATTGATTGTGTGTGCGAATTGACAAATATATAAACGTAAATTTGCATATAAAAAAAATAATATTTATATTAAATATAAATTAAAAATAATTTGTGCAATATTTGTAAATTAATACTATATGATACAATTAAACTTTTTAATAATAACTTTTTAAAGTGGCGATTCCACGGGAAAAATGAATACTATAATCATATAAATTTTAAATACAGAATATGAATAAATTGTTAGAATCAAATGACCACTTTGACAGTCTCTCTTAAGTTTATGTGCAAACAAAATAAAATGCTACAAAGTTAGACCAACTCATAACAACTTATTTTGAAACGGATGAGAAGTGCAGAAGTATTTGAAACGTCTTTTCTATATTTTAAAACATTCAAATATTAATTATCTGTAAAATTCTTTATATTAAGAACTAATTGCAAATATACTTGAAAAAATAATGAGCATTTCTCAATTTACTGTTAAATTATTATACATTATAATAATATTATTTTCATTTTGCATCATTAATTTTTTATTACAGAAAGATTGTGTAGGGCTTAGTCTAAGACTTATTTAAGACTTGGCCAACAAGTCTTACGACAAGTGTTAGATTTGTTGTTACAGCAGACAGATTTGATCGGTTTTACTGATCTGTACTGTTTCGGTGTCAATGGAGGCAAACATTAATAGCATTGCTGAACGGTTTGTCGCCAAACAATGCTGTGTCGCGATCTTCCTCTAAGCCTACAATTTTCTCGTCACTCCAACACCTTAAACACTAAACGGACTCTTATTGAATAAATAGCAATCAAAAGCGTCAAAACATGAAAAACGATTTTATTAGTATTTCAATTGAACTTAAATATAACGATACAAATGCCCGAACATATCATATCATAGTCGACCACATCAGACATATATGCCAACCGAAAGCATGAGGAATACGGTGCCGAAGCCGATGAACGCAGAGGCGATCAACGATATGCTCAACTCTTTCATGATATTACTGCTCGACTTTGAGGTCACTTCCAGTGTGAAGAACCACGCCATGAAAAACACGCCGATTATCAGCGATAATAGGCTTAAATGTGGACATATTGTGAGCGATAGTAATGGCTCGTAAGAGGGAAGCGATGCCACGCTTTCGATCATTTTCGACGTTTCGGTGTTTCGACACTCAAACAGTCAAATATCGACAAATCATCAAAACGTGTGCAACACATCAATGACGTCGTGTTGTGTTGTTATCATTTGAATTGTTTGCACTCAACTGTACGAGTATTTCAAATTGATTTGATTACGCATTAAATCGCAATCAAACCATTGAATCGATGGAAACAATGCAAACCACAGGTATTTCGCGTTCATATGATTGCCGAACACTAACACTTGACTGTCATTCGCAATGCAGAGGCGTTTGAGAACGACATCGAAAACCATTTGTTGAGCGAAGAGAAGTTAGACAGAGCTTCGCCTGACTTATGGCCGGAACAGAGTTCGTATTGAATGTCATGAATATATGAATACGTGCTAATCGTGTCATTAACACAGTTCCAGGTGTGACCGAGTTTTTGGCGCACTCCTCGCCGCCGCTGTTCGACAGCAATAGTCAGCCGCCGGAATGGTTGCGAGACTTAGACCAGGAAGACATCAATATGTTGCACGGCTTCGGGAGTCTCACCGCTTCGGCTCTCCTCGAAAAGGTCAAAGAACTGCAAAACCTGGCCTATCAGTTGGGACTCGAAGAGGCGCGCGAAATGACGAGAGGAAAGTTCCTCAACATTTTGCAGACTAAGCCCAAAAGAAAGCGATAATTGCTTTCAATTGATTTGTATTTGTATTTTGAATTTATTGAACATTATTTATATTTTTAACTTTCAATAAAAATTTTGATATTCGTCTTTACTTTTAATTTAAAGTTAAATATTGATGCAAAATGATTGAATGTGATACTCAATATGTTAATTGAATCGTTAATCAATCCTTTTAGTCAGATATGAAATTTTCCATAATTCATAAGTACTGTAATTTTATTGCTGTCATACATAATTAATATTCAGTTATGCGATTACATTAGGAGTCAAATAAAGTTATTTAATTTGTAAATAATTTACAATTTTACTTAAATGTATGCCTGATTTCTATTCATAAATGTATAGTTAAAGTATTACAAAAGAGTACATTACATACAATTATATATATTTATACTGTATATATATATGCAAATAATTACGATATATTTTTTTAAACTTATATTTTTTGAGAACTAATAGTATGCATAATTACTATACGGTTCGTGTACAGCAATTAACAGTTAATCGCTATACAGCTAAATATTGGTAAAACATTTTATTTGACAAAATACAAGAAAAATGAAAATTATTCCATTATACAGTTTTAGTTGCATTGAGATTCATTGAATGGTTAACAGTTACTAGTTAGCCATAGGACCATAAAAGATAATATCGGGAATCTGTCCGCCCTGAACACCAGTACCGTTAGTACTGTCGGAACTGCATTGAAACTGAAACGTCACGTTGCCATTGATGGCCACTTCGCTGAGCCCGTCCTGACCGAAATAACTGAGTTCGGCTCCGTCTAGGATTGCTGACGCCGTATAGAACAAGTCGGCTTCGATCTGAATGGGATGCTCGAAGAATACGCTGAACGTATTGCTCGAACCATCAGAAAAAAACTTTGTGTGATTCTCTGCCAAAATTTTGCCCATTCTTTTCAACTCAATCTTCACTTTATAATCTGCGGCCCCATTAGATGAACCGTAAAGTCCGAATCCAACAACAAATATTCGTTTGTCAACACTAAACTGAATAGAATCACATCGACCCCTATATCGCCATTGATTGCTGCGATACGCTGAAGATTGAAAACGATGGCATATTTGAACTTTAAGCCCTAATCTCGGTTTCGTTGGAAATTGCAGTATCGGTTTATTTGTTGCCGTGTAATTCAAAAATATATCAGTTGTTTCTAAATTAAAGTAGATGTCAGTCAGTCATTATTGCATGTTATTAGCGAGACTTGTAGTAAATAATACAAACCTTGAAGCGTTAATAACCGACTTTGTGCGGGTCCGTCTGCAAACTCTTCTAAATTCATGGCAGGAATACGAACCAAAAAGATAGCGTTGGCCAACACTTTGCGTTGATTTTCTGGACATATGGGTAACTCTCGCCTCTGACACTCGGCGTTAGCCCAGAGAAGAGCGGCATAAAATATAGATAACTGTGAAAAGATTGTGATTACATATATATAAATATATATAAATCTTTATATAAATTTATTTGATAAATTAAATTAAATTTCAAGTGAAACCTCTTTGGCATTTAAAGTTTCTCGTGATAATATAGATTCAAGTGTTTGATAATCAATTTCGACGAAGCCGTCGGACGCGAGAGCGAGCTCTGCCTGAGCGTCGATCACTTCCCAACATCTTTGCATTAAATCTGGTTCTTCAAACAGACGACTTTGACTCAACAAAACGCACGCATTTCGTGCAGTAAGACTGGTCTCCAAGAATGATACACAAGCGCGAGCCAAATGTGGTACCAAATACTTTTTGGCCGCATATAGACATGCCAACACATTATCCGCTTCGATACATATATCATCACAATATAGATATCTAAAATTTAAAATCATTATTTAATTATTTAAGTTTCAACTCGTATAATAAATATTAATAAAATACGGTACATCTAAGAAAATGTTAAATATTAAATGCAAGAATGAGTAAACTTAAAAACTATGGAATTAAGTTAAAAACCTAATTCATTAATTAAACATATATGAGATGTGAAATATTCAAATCAATAAAAATTGTTTTATTCTTAATTACAATCTAATTGAGTTGTTTCAATGTTTTAAATGCTGAAAACTTTTTAAGAGCTTACTTATTGAGAATTCTTAATAATTCACTAATAATAAACAATCAGAATTTTTTAGAACAAAATATCCAATCAATAGAATGCATAAATTTAATATTTGTTATTATTACTGATATTTTGCGCTTCAGCTTTTTCCTTAACTCGCTAAACTAACTAATAAAATACAAGAAATTGAAATATAAAATTTTAAATAAAAAAATCATCTTTTAATGAAAGAAATCTCCATTTCCTTATTTTTAAAAAAAAATATTCGCGTCTTCAGCAAAATTTTATTATTATGCGAAACTTTAACATTTATCTATCTATTAGTTATTAAATTTAAAATTTTTTATTCATCAATAAATAGTTAAATAAATCTTTATATTCAACAAAATATCGCATAAAACATGTCAAGCGATGAATAACTATTTTATTGTAACAGGTTTTTTAGATACGCCTTATAAAAACAAAAATAAAATAAAATAAATATCAATTTTGAGTATCAATAAGTTATCGTTTATTAGTTTAAGCTAAAAACAAATCAGTTTATTAGTAATTCTAATTAAAATTTTAGTTTTAAAATGATATATAAATGTCAGGGCTATTCAACAATACTTGGAATTCAAATTGAATTACAATAAATTGCTACCAAATTTTCTTAATAAATCAAAATACACTTGAAATAGTGCTTAAACAATGAGTTGCGAATTGAATGCAATACTTTCCTCTAACAAATGGGTCATTCAATTGATAGATTTGCGATTAGCGAACACAAGCGTAATGCGAGCCAACACTAGTTAATCGATGTAATCGATTACTTAACCCAATCATACCTTAATAAGGTTAGGAAAGCTGATGGTTCGACGTCAGGAATTTCGATTTCGTTCTTCTCCTCCGCGAGTCCACCGAAAAACATGGCATAAAACACGGAACTGCCGGTTGCGAGAACGTACTTATGGGCGGGAATGCGCTGCTGAGTGGCGGTCAACCCCTTCTGGCCGACAACGAACAGCACGTCACTCATCAAATCATTGTTAAACATAACCGCGTTTCGCTCGCGAACGCTAGTCTTGTACGACTGCCAGTTCAGCTCAGACGTGCAGTTGTCGATCGCCAGCGGCATCGGAGACGTGCCCGTCGAGGCCGTCTGCGTCGGCGACGGCGGCGGCGATAATGGCTGCGACACGCCTTTGCTCGAGCCGTAACTCACGTTCGGACTCAACGGGTGGTTCACATTCGGGTTGTTGTGAGGGGAGAGCATGTTCTGCTGCTGTTGGCTATACGTGTTGTTCCCTATTGTCAACAATTGGCCACAATTAGCATCGCATTCATCGCAGTTGGCGTCCATTAGTCACTCACCAGAACTCATCCAATTCTTGGCCGGAATGGCGATCGTGTTGTCATCTCTGCGTTTGTTAGCCTTGTTCGACATGACTCGACCGTTGCGACCGATTCGAGCCAATTCGCGCTTAAGTGGCAAATGCGGGTCACATAATGTAAAACAGATCAGTACATATCAGTTCAGAGCCGTTCACTCAGTCGTTCACTCGATCGCCATTTTTCTTGTTGTTTGCCATTTGTTGAGCCTATGCTTCACTCACTCGACCCCACTTCGACCCCATCTCTGCCACACTCGCGACATCTCTCACACGAAACGCTAATTTTTCTCAATTTCTTTAACTTTCTTTTCATTACTTAATGACACTCAATGTTTGTTTTTCTTATTTAATTTCATTTTTTAATGCTTTTTATCGATTATTTTGACTTTTAAGTCAATATTTCATTTGGCATTACATTGAGATAATATCATAAATTTTATTTAGAAGTATAAGTATTGGATATAAAAATTTATAGTTTTTTAAATGAGTTCAATACTTTTAATTGAAAGATTGAAACAATTTAATAATTTTTGAATAATTACGTTGAAATAATTTAATAATAATTATTTATATATTTTTAAATAATTAAAACATTAAATTATTATTGAATTATCCCTTTCACCAAATTCTCAGTCATTTGTCAGAAAAGAACAATTTTCAAAGCTTACATAACTTTTGTCGACTATACAAGTATGAAAGTAATTTTTATAAGTGTGCAAACCATTGATTATGTAAAACTCGGTAATTTTTAATTGTTTGAGGATTTGAACTGACATCAGGTGTGAGTTGAATTCAGTTCAATAATCTGTTATTAAGTCTTTTGATATTAATATAGTTAAACTACAGACTATACACTTAAAATTATTCTGTTTTTACTTATTTATACATAAATAATCGTTAAACAGATCCAAAAATATTTTTATAGTAAATTATTTGGCTATTGATTAGGTGTACATTTATCATATAAATTTATTTTTATTATATCGAAAGCTTGTTTTATTTTTTATACTTTTATAATAAATTATTTTTTTTGTTTAAATTTATAAGATATTTTAAAACTTTCGTATTTTATTTTTGCAATGAACGTAAGCACTAAAACTAAGTATTAAGATTAATTAATTGCTATAATTGCTTTTTAGTGATTTAAAAAATATAAAAAATAAAGAATAAAACTATGAACATGTGAAACATATTTATGATTAATTTAAAAATTATTTGTTCAAAATTTTAAAATAAATATAAAATAATTATGTATTTTAGAGTATATTAAGTTAAGACAATATAAATAAAATTTTAATAATTCGTTATTACAATGAGAAGCAGTCAATAATATAAAGTTATAGTGCGTGACTGAATATTCCAAACTCATAAAGCTATGAATGTTAGGACTTTTATAATTGTTTTTTACGTTTGGTTACTCATTTAATTCGATCGATAATTTGGTTTTCGCTGCAAAGAGATGCCTAATGGAAATGAACTCAATCCCAAATGTAGATATATTCGAGTATTTCTTCTGGTGTTATACGTGCCAATCTGTGTGATGTTGTTGTTCAGTGCGATTTACGCCACTAAGTTGACTGTCGAGACGTGGAGCTGCAAGAAAACGGCAAACTTCAATGTGGAACAGATGAGCAACATATCGGCAAAAGCGGCCACAAATGTGAAGTGCTATACCATCTTAGATGCCCTCAGCAGCAACTTATCCAAATATATTGCTGACCGCAAAATAGTGCTCGTTTTGCGTACTGTGTCTCTCTGTAACACTTTTTTGACATACCTGTCGGCAATGATCGCCACTTACAAGTTATCTATTTTGCCTCTTATTTGGCTTTCGTTTGTTTCGATAGCAAGTTTTTTCGTCACTCTCAACATATCAATTATTTATGGTCCTCTAAGTGGTATGCGTTCAAGTTTCACATTAATTATCGTTGACTCGCAATTAAACAAAATTAATCATTGCTAACATTGTTATTCTTTCAGGTATTAACAATTTCGAAGTGGTTCCTATTTTATTGGGTATTAAAGCCCAGCCTTATATCATAACCGCAATAGTTTTAGCGATTGATTTAATTATTTCGGTGATGGCATTGACTTTGGTTATCAACAACTATAAAAAGCGCAGCCATTAGCTTACAAGGCAATCATTTAGTTTTTGGTCGATAACATGCTTTATTATTATTGATGAAGTTAGTTAGTGTCTAAATTATATCATTTATTCTTATATTCAAATTAAATAATTAAATAATAAATCAAGAAAAAAATTATTACAATTTATTACAATTTTAAAATATGTTAGTTAATAATCGGATCAATAATTTTATTAAATTAGAACTTTAAAATTTAATTATTGAATAGAATAAAAAATAAAATAGTTTAGTAATAAAATAAAATTATTAATCAACAAAAGTAAATTTAGGAAATGAAAGCAATCTGTTTTACATCAATAGATCCATTAATTTCAATTTGATTCACATCGCTATTGTTAAACGGATGTGATATCTTAGCGGCTTTGCTTCGCTTGAATCCCTGACCATTTATAATCACCTCAATCTTGTTTTCGCCATCAAATTTAAAAATAAAATCATAAAATGCGTTTGCCTTAATTAGTAGGGGCTCACGAATTTCCGACCCCCACTCATCGTTTGTCTTAGTGTTAAACAGCAAAATTTCTCCGCCAGTCTTCTGATCATTCCAACGAGGATTAAAATGCAGGGCTATGTTGGATGAATTTAATTGTAAATTAATATAGAATCGAATGGGATCGGAGACAACAAATGCAGTGACAATCACTAATTTGCTGCTACTAATATCATCTGTGTATGGCAAAGTGGTAATTGCTGAATCTCTTAGGATAACATTTTTGTATTTTTCCTTATTATAAGGCAAAGAATTAAAGGTAACACTTTGAACAGATAAATCTCCTTCAATTACACAATATTTGATAGAATCCAATGCAAGCCTGTGTTGAAATTCCTCAATAGCGTGACCATTAATAAATGCCTTAATGACACTTTCAGTCAAAACTATGACGAGGTTAAAGTTGTTAAGACTGTCTTTTATGTCGAAAGTGTCACTATTCGCTATTTCAATTTCTTCGCCCCAATTATCTTGAGAGCGATGATTCAAAATAATCACAGCACTATCAGAAGTAAAGCGTGGATTGAAATGATAGGCAATGTCATCGCTATTTGATTGACCAGTAAGCAAATTGACCGCAAAACGATCGCCGCCAGCAAATGACGCGTTCAAACATAGCAAATCTCCAACTTTTTGCGTTCCAGGAATGCTTATCCATTTATCACTTCCTTTCTTTATTTGCAATTAAAAAATAAAACAACACATTATTGTAATTTATAAATGTAATTATAAAGTAAGAAATAGCAAGTCTAGAGTCTGGCACTCGTATCCGGACATATAGAACACAAGTGCAGGTATTACAGGTTCAAAACTGAAGCTAATAACTAAACTTATCTATAAATCAATACATAATTATTTTGATAGCATTTGTAAATCATATTAAAATTAGCAGTGAAATAGAATATAATTTAACTTATTATAAAAATATAGATTAATAATAAAATTAATATCTTAATAGATTAATAAAGATTTTATTGGTTTGTTTATGATTCATATGTCCAGAAATTTACATAACTATTATAAAAATTAAAATGAATTAAATAAAAGAGCAATTAAAAAAAATAAAATATATAATATATAATATTCTAATATAATATATTAGTTAATTACGCGATCGTCTTGAAATGGCAAATGCAAGTCAGTAATAATAACAGATCCTTCAATACGTATATAAGTTATGTTGGAAATGGACTGATTTCTATGAGCGAATGTGATTAACTCACTGCCATCCACTTCGACAATAAACTCATCATCAAGTATTGTAATTACAATAAGAAAAGGATTTTGTGAAAACAATGAATCGCTTGTCGTATCTCTCTCTTCGTCTCCCCAAACATTGTCAAAGCAAGCATTTCTAACCACTGCTTTACCAGACGAGGCAGAGTTATCATCAAAGCGAACATTTAAGTGAAAATAAACGTCACTCTCATCAGTGGATCCGTTTTGCAAATTGAATGAAAAACGAGTGACTTCTTTTGTAGCATAACCTGCGATATAAATCTTTGATCCAATTTGAAGTTCTGATGGAAATCTAAAAGCAGATGTTAGATCCTAATAATAAAAAATTAATAAATATATTTTTATATTTTGATATTTGTTATTCTTAGACTTTTTATAGTTATAAAAAATACAATTACTTCGATACAAAATATCAAACGTTGACTTTTGAAAAATTTAAGGAGAATATTAAAAAGTAATTTTCTTTCAATTCATTAAACTAATCAATTTTCAGTAATTGATTTCATTATAAGATTTAGATTTAACACGCTTTGCATATTTTCTTCTATAATTTCTTTGTTAAACCAATTGTTTATTATATAATTTATATAAATTATAGTTCATATAATTTTTAAATGTTATTATAAGAAATGGGTAATTTTATTTGTTTAATAGTTAATTTTTAAAATTAAAAATTAACTAATATTATGAATTATTTACTTAATACTTACGTAATAGCCTTATAAAATTTTGTTAGTTATGTTAAAATTCTCTGTCATAACTTTATTAATAACATAATTTTAATCGAATTTGAAATATTAACCGAATTCACCAAATTTACAGCAAAAGCAATTGTTGTTTTGATAAAAATGATTGCCACCATTAAAGTATATCATAGTTTTATTAGAAAAAATACCAATTATTATAACTATTTTATTTATTAAAATTGAATACTTATAAATAACTTATTTAATTAATAAACAAAAGCTTACTTATATTGAACAATACTTTAATATATTGTAATATTAGTGCTTTATTAACAGAGCAATATATGCTTTTTGTTAATTTTAATTAAGATAAGTAAAATATAATATACTTACTGGATTTCGATACCTTAGTCCAGAAGAATTGGACAAATTTTCAACAAGACTTGTCATTTCTATCTTTTAATAAGTAATACTCGTTTAAACACTATTTATAGATATTGAATGTTAATCAACGACTTGTACTTTAAAACAGAAAAGATAAGATGTTTGAATCAAATTACTAATATGTGAATCTTAGACTATCCAACAAAGTCTGCTTCAATAATTCAGAAGAAGTAATAATTTTGTATTTCAATGACGACTTAAAACATGTATTTTCAATAAGCATTAGTCAGCGCACAGCTATACAGTATGTGAAATTGTTTTAAACTTATATGCAATTTTGGAATATTTCCAAAAGTGCTTTATTAGATGAAATTTTGTTATACAATACTGTATTTGTCTGCAATTGAATGATTAAAATAACGATTTTTAATGATTTGTTTATACAGTAATAAA
>JAQIYA010001895.1:0-11253 GCA_034699355.1 Microtritia minima
TCTCTCTCTCTCTCTCTCTCTCTCTCTCTCTCTCTCTCTCTCTCTCTTCTATGTATTTCAAGATCACGCCGTCTTATCGATTATGCATTTTTTCAAAAAGACTGACGCATTATAGTATTGTGCAAACAGTAATAGTAATTTATAATTGAAGTTTATATTTGCCTATTTTATTTTATTTTATATTTATTTTACCTTCGCTTAATTCATTTCATTAATTCTAATAAAAAAAATACTAAATTTCTTTCTTTCATTTTTTATTTGCAAATTCAAAAACATGTACCACCGAGAGAGTAATCAATGAATTAAAAATCGAAATAAGAAAACAGTACATAACATATTTTTTTTGTCGTCGCTATTGTTATATACCATTAAATGCTAAAAAGTTAATTGTAAATAATATCGCGAAGCGAATGCGGAATTGATTTACTTATCATTTGATTGTATTTACTTATTTTTGCTTGTCTTAAATGCTTTTTTGATCACTTCGAGGAAATTTTAAACTCGATAAACAAAAAAAATATAATAGCAGGAGATATAAAGACTTTTGATTCGAGTCACGGAACGCCTAACACGCCATACAGACGCGCAGCTGATTAGTCGCGGATCAATATTTGCTGTTTCATATTTGTTTTTGTTTGTTGTCGACTGTTGCTGTTTTTCTAGTCCGCGACCGGTATGTCGATCTACACCATCGAAAGCGGTGCCGCTGTGGTGACGGTCGGGACAGACCGTAAATCCGAGTCCGAGATCGTCGCCGAGAAGATGGACAAACAGGCGGCGCGTCGGAAGACGTTGAAAAATTATTTCTCGTTTTTTCGTAAGCATTGTTATTATTTTAAATCTCTTTCTTTTTTGAGATATTTTACGAGTGTTAGAATTTTTGTTTATGTTAACCAATTGTGCTCTGATTTTGTTTCGGCGAAAGTGTCGCTCGTGTTGGCCATAAGCGCTCTGATTCTCGTCGCCGGTCTGGTGATTGTGAGAACAATGATGAACTATGTATGAGAGGCTCTATAGTATGGATTATATATTTTTTTGTAAATACTTTTTTATGTTATGTAAAAGTTATTGAAAATTTGTTTAAATTAATATAAACTTTTAAAATGATATTTATGTATAATTCAGCTGCGAATGTGATATTTCCTATTAAACTTTTAAATGGAACAATAAAATAAAACTATTAATGAGATAATATTTAAAATATTAATTATATTTCTATTATTATAGTGTATTCAAATTTACAATTATGTTTATGATATGTATGTTATTAATAATAACTTAAAAATTCATACTTTTAATACTCTGTTGAACGCCATTAACCGAGATTAATGGTAACCGAATTGATTTATAGAGAGAATTTTATACCTTATGAAATCCAAATGTTACGCATAATGGATATAAAAACAATAAAATGCATGTTTTTGTTTGACAGCGAAACAGAAGTGGAGTAAAAGAATTGGAATTATTTATGAACGACAAGTCAGCTCGAAATAATGTTAAGAATGAGAGCTATTATTAATTAGTTATTATTATTAATTTTCCATCTATAATGCGCTCCAAGTATAATATGAAGCTTATAAAAATTATACAAACTTGATTAAAATTTAATTATAAATAAATTTAAATTATTCGCAATCAAAAGTCACAATTATTATAATGACTGAAGAATAACTGGTAGTTCGCAGTGAAGATCCCTCGAACCGGATATAACGAGAGTCACTACAATTACGTGCTTTATTTTAATAATGGGACAATTATAAGTCCATGATTGCGAGTCCGCCGGTAGCGGCATCGACAACACCTGATTCGAGCTCGAATACGGTGCGATCGACTGACCAACAACTCGAGACAATTTTTCCGAAATAAAGTTCGTATTTACTCGATCTTTTTTCGGCCCATATCTCACGCTATAAGTGGTCAAACACTTAAGCGTCGCCCGCAATGGAAACGACTTTCCCGATTGATTCTCGACTGAACAGCATATCTCAACAGTGCTGCCTATGTTTTATTAGAAGTATTTGTTTAAAACTCGAAATCGAGTTATAGTACAAAAAAGTTGTTTGGTTACCAATAGTCTGTCCATTTTGATTCAAACTGGCTGTGAGTTTAACATTTCCGAGAGAAAACAGGTAAAAGTCTTTCACTTTCGAGACAATTACCGGTACCTGTTTTGGTAACAGTAAAATAAATTAAAGATAATTCTTAGCTTTTCTATTATATATTAGTTACCGGTAGTTCTTCAACCAAATACTTTGTCGGAGACCTCACTGTTAGCTCTACATCGCATCGATGGTCACCAGAAAACTTCTCCGATTTGCATATTCTCGCCTCAATCCGGTATTTAATATTACCGTAAAATCCCGAGAATGAACTCGGTATATGACTGGTGGTGGAAATCATGGTGTTTAGCATCAGATTAACTAATTATGTTTGCAATTTTTTTTTTTGAACACAACATACTCTTTCGGCAAATGAAAGCAGAAGTTAATGCGATGCTGACCGGCAGTCAAAACAGTTTGATTAGCTTTCAAATTAATTAATGTAAAGTAAATTTTAATGTCTATTAGAAATTCATAATTTTTTCCATATTCGGTGTTTTTTTCACTCACCATATCCTGGATTATAAGAGAGCTCAACACAGGTATGAGTATCGCTATACGTGACATTCCGACTTTGCTGACTATGGTTTTCATCTTCTTTTTCGTACCATAAGACACTAGCGATGCCGAACAGCTTAATCGAGAACTAATCCATATTCAGCTCTCCATTCAAAGACAGAGAACAGGTGCCGATAATATTGTCGCCCGGTTTATAGACCGCTTGCTCTCCGGCCAGAGATATCTGTAAATTTTTCAGTTGAATTTTGCCCATTGTTTTTCACTAAATTGGTTTATTGATAGAATTTTTTTAATCATTTTACAAATAATTTTTTCTTTTGAAAGGAAAATATTGAATGAACCAAATTATATTTATAACTTTCTATTTATAACATAATCAATTAATACAGTTTTATTTACGTCTGCAATGATTCACAATTGTATTATTAATATATTTATGTGTAACGCATACAGCTATTGCTAAAACGTAATAACACCTTAACGTCATATTATTTATCTGTCAATTGTTGATAAGATATAATTCGTATGTATCACATTAAAAATTATTCTTTTACCTATTTATTAATGAAACTTTTTAATAATATACTTCTCGGGAAAAAATTGCATTTACAGCGATAACTTTATAAATTCACACACTATCTAATATAATGAAGAAGGACTGGTAGTTCGCAGTGAAGATCCCTCGAACCAGAAATAACCAGAGTTACTATAATAACGTGCTTCATCTGAATTATTGGACAATTAGTCCACGATTGCAAGTCCACCGGTATCGGCATCGACAACACCTGATTCGAGCTCGAAAACGGTGCGATCGACTGACCCTCAACTCGAGACAATTTATCCGATAGAGTCTTGGTATTATTTTTCGCGTAAAATGTGGTCACTCTCTTAAGCGTCGCCCGCAATGGCAGAGATTTTTTTGATTTATTCTCGACTGAAGAGTATATCTCGACAGAGCTTCCTATGTTTAATTAGAGGTTTATATTTTTAAAAGTGAAAATATAAAGATAGAGATATAGGTTTGCTTACCCATAGTCTGTCCCTTTTGATTGATACGCGCGTTGAGATCAACACTGCCGGACGTGAATATACCTGAGAATTTTTTGCTGTTCAGGCCATTTATCGGTGTCTGTTTTGAAACAGTAAATAAACATATTAATATTTTTCTGCATTTTTGTTATCTCATGCATACCAGTAGATCTTCAACCAAATACTTGATCGGAGACCTCACTGTTAGCTCTACTTCGCTTCGATGGTCGCGAGAAAACTTCTCCGGTTTGTGTATTCTCGCCTCAATCCGGTATTTAATATTCCCGTAAAATCCCGAGAATGAACTCGGTATATCACTGGTCGTGAAAATTATGGTGTTTAGTATCAGATTAGCTAATTATGTTCATTATTTTTTTGGACACAACATACTCTGTCGGCAACTGAAAGGAGAAGTTAATTCGATGGTCACCGGCAGTCAAAACAGTTTGATTAGCTTTGAAATTAATTAATGTAAAGAAAATTTTAATGTCTACTTTTTAATCATAAATTTTTTTCATATTCGGTGTTTTTTCACTCACCATATCCTGGATTATAAGAGAGCTCAACACAAGTATGAGTATCGCTATACGTGACGTCGTCATCACCTTCTTTTTCGCTCCATCTGACAGTCGCGATGCCGAACAGCTTAATCGAGAACTGATCCATATTCAGCTCTCCATTCAAAGACAGCAAACAGGTGCCGATAATATTGTCGCCCGCTTTATAGACCGCTTGCTGTCCGGCCAGAGATATCTGTAAATTTTGCAGTTGTATTTTGCCCATTATTTTTCACTAAATTGTTTTTTTTTTTTGCAGAATATTTTTATAATTTTACAAATAATTTTTTCTTTTGAAAGGAAAATATTGAGTGAACCAAAATATAACTTTCTATTCATAACATAATCAATTAATATAGTTTTATTTACGTCTTCAATTATTAACGCTTGTGTTATTAATATATTTATGTGTAACTCATACAGCTATTGCTTAAACGTAATAAAACCTTAACGACATAGTATTTATCAGTCAATTGATTGATAAGATATAAAATTGCCTTTTGTTTGACGAAAATTGGGTAAAAAGTATTGACTAATATTAAGCGGGAAACAGATTTATCTGTTAAAGCGGAAACTGATTGTGACATTTGAAAATGCAAATGAATGCTTAAAATTATGCTTTTATAATTAATTTCATTAAAAAATAAAACAATAATTTTGGCGTTAAATTTACCGAACATTAAATTGGAATTTTTATCATATGTGAAGCAAATAATCGCTTTACTCGCGCCTTATTATTGTGCAAAAACGTAATAAAGATTTTTAAAAGTTATTTTTAAATATTTTAATTATTATTAATCTTTATTTGCATTATATATTAATTTTAATTTTCATAAAAATCAGTTTTATAAAAGAAAATGAAAAAAGTTTCATTAGCGGCGTAGACATGGAGAAAATGTTAAGGTTAGCGAATTTTCTCAACTTAATCAAAGTTTTTAATTTAATGATAAATATAATACGCTATTAATTGTTAAATAAATTTTTATAAATTTCTATATTTAATACGAAGTGATTTATAGAGAGAATTTTTATACCTTATGAAATCCAAATATTACACACAATGGCTATAAAAACAAGAAAATATATCTTTTTGTTTGACAGCGAAACAGAAGTAAGAGTAAAAGAATTAGAATTATTTATGAACAACAAGTCAACTCGAAATAATTTTAAGAATGAATTCGAGAGTTATTATTAATTTTTCATCTATAATCCGCACTCCATGTTTTATATGCAGCTTATAAAAAATTATACAAACTTGATTAAAATTTAATTATGAATAAATTTAAATTATTCGCAATCAAAAGTCACATTATTATAATGGCTGAAGAATAACTGGTAGTTCGCAGTGAAGATCCCTCGAACCAGAAATAACGAGAGTCACTATAATTACGTATTTTATTTTAATAATGGGACAATTATAAGTCCATGATTGCGAGTCCACCGGTCTCGGCATCGACAACACCTGATTCGAGCTCGAATACGGTGCGATCCACTGACCGTCAATTCGAGACAATTTATCAGTAATAATTTTCGTATTTTCGCGATCTTTTTTCGAGCCATATCTCACGCTATAAGTGGTCACACACTTAAGCGTCGCCCGCAATGGAAACGACTTTCCTGATTGATTCTCGACTGAACAGTATATCTCAACAGTGCTACCTATGTTTTATAGAAGTATTTTTTAAAAAATTCAAAAGCGAGTTATAATACAAAGAAGTTGTTTGGTTACCCATAGTCTGTCCTTTTTGATTCAAACTGGCTCTGAGTTTAACATTTCCATAAGAAAAAAAGACTTTCTCGTTCGCGACATTTACCGGTATCTGTTTTGGTAACAGTAAAAAAATTTAAGATAATTCTTAGGTTTTCTATTATATCTTAGTTACCAGAAGTTCTTCAACAAAATACTTTGTCGCAGACCTCACGGTTAGCACAACTTCGCATCGATGGTCGCGAGTAAACTTCCCCGGTTTGTGTATTCTCGACTCAATCCGGTATTTAATATTCCCGTAAAATCCCGAGAATGAACTCGGTATATCACTGGTTGTGCAAATTATGGTGTTTAGTATCAGATTAACTAATTATGTTCATTATATTTTTTTGAACACAACATACTCTGTCGGTAACTGAAGCAGAAGTTAATTCGATGGTGACCGGCAGTCAAAACAGATTGATTAGCTTTGAAATTAATTAATGTAAAGTAAATTTTAATGTCTATTAGAAATTCATAAATTTTTTCCATCTTCGGTATTTTTTCACTCACCATAAACTGGATTATAAGAGAGCTCAACACAAGTATGAGTGTCGCTATACGTGTCGTCGTCATTAGTCCATTGGACACTCGCGATGCCGAACAGCTTAATCGAGATCTGATCCATATTCAGCTCTCCATTCAAAGACAGGGAACAGATGCCTATAATATTGTCGCCCGGTTTATAGACCGCTTGCTGTCCGGCCAGAGATATCTGTAAATTTTGCAGTTGAATTTTGCCCATTATTTTTCACTAAATTGGGTATTTTTGCAGAATATTTTTATAATTTTACAAATAATTTTTGTCTTTTGAAAGGAAAATATTGAGTGAACCAAAATATAACTTTCTATTTATAACATAATCAATTAATTTAAATTTATTTACGTCTTCAGTGATTCACGATTGTGTTATTAATATATTGATGTGTAACGCGTACAGCTATTGCTAAAACGTAATAAAACCTTAACGACATAGTATTTTATCAGTCAATTGTTGATATAAAATTTCTTTTTGTTTGATGAAAATTGGGTAAAGAAGTACAGTAAAACTTTTGTAAATTCACACACTTTGGACCGAAAATTTTATAGTGTGAAATTATAAAGTGTGAAAATACAAAGGGATAAATAATGAAAATATATTTATAAAACTAAATAAAGCTATTAATTATTATATATATCATCATATAATGAAGTTTTTTTCTTATAATATCAATAAATTTAAAATAGAAATTATAGAGAGAAAAATAACATTAATTTCATGGATTTGTTTTCAAAGAACGTGTGAACGTGAAAATATAGAGGTGTGAAATTAATTCCTATGTTTAACATAAGTCCCAATTGATGGGACCAAAGAGTAGTGTGACAATAGGCAGGTTGTAATTTTATACGGTGTGAATTTATGAAGGCTTATCTGTAATGATTAATATGAAGCGGCAATTTTAACCATTATTTTTCATTTGATTTTGTTGTTTTGGATGAACATATATACGTGTATCACTTTTAAAATTATTATTTTACCTTTTTTTAATGAAACCTTTTTGATTTTATACTTCACGGGAAAAAATTGCATTTAAAGAGATACCTTCATAAATTCACGCGCTGTATAAAATCTCAACCTGTCTAATTTATTAAATTATTTTTCAATTCAGTTACGAAAAATTGACGAACAATTATATAAAATTATAAATTTACTTAAATCTATTTATATCATTGGAGAAACTTCATTATTTGATGATATCTTATTTATTTGTTAATTATTTTTATAATCATTTATTCAAACTTTAAACCTCCATATTTGCGCACTTTATAGTATCACATCATAAAATTTTCGGTCCCGAGTGTGTGAATTTATACAGATTTCTCTATATATACTTCTGTATTTGTACTTATACATATCTGTATTTATACAACAATTAAATTGTTGAATCAGTTTTTTAAAAGATATAATATAAAATCAATGTGTAATTATAAAAATATCAGCTTTATTTAAGTTATCAATGATTCACTATTATTGTGTTAATATTACTAAAACGTATGAAAACATTACATAACAGTCTTATAAATTTATCAGCTAATTGTTGCGATAAGAGAAAAGCAAAAATATGTAAATCAAAGTTTTAAAGTTTATATTTTTAAAATTAATTCGATAATAATTAAAACAATAATTAAGAATAAATTCATCGATAAAATTTGATAATAAATTTACCGAAAATTAAATGTAAATGTTTGTCGGAAGTCAAGCAAACTCTCGATTATTATTACAGTCAACGATCGGTTTTATGTACAAACTAAATATAGTAATTCCTAACTTTGAAATATTCATAAAATGTGAAAGTTTATTGGTCTGCTAATTGATCCCAAACTGCATACCAATACAAACAATCAAAACTATGTATATTTCAAAACTAGTAAACTTAATTAGTATTAAATATGTCTTCAAAGCAAAGACTTTCTTTAAGTTTATTCAACAAAATATGAAATTATTAACGAACTAGAAAACGGTGTTTCGAGAGAAAATGCGAGAATCAAATATAGACTTTTATGGATTTGAGATGTCCGTCCGACTTTCCGTCTCCCCTCTCCCCGATGAAAGGAAGGAACCTATAATTGTCCCAATTTAATGCCACTTACATTGTGTTTTAACTTGTCTAAATCTCTTTATTAACAAAGGCAAATTAGTTTAAAAAGAGTTTAAACTTGTAAAAGTTGCGCATAATATAAGTTATACTCTTTATTAACAAACGGATACATAATATACATTAAGCGCGAACATAGCGAGCGCATACGTAACCCACAAATAATATATTTAATGTTAAAATTAGCTCATAATAGTGTTCATTCTTGTTTAAATATATTTACAAAATTAAAGCAAAAAATTATACAAACTTGATTAAAATTTAATTATGAATAAATATAAATTATTAGAAATCAAAAGTCGCATTATTCTCATGAAGAAGGACTGGTAGTTCGCAGTGAAGATCCCTCGAACCAGAAATATCGAGAGTTACTATAATAACGTGTTTCATCTGTATTATTGGACAATTAGTCCACGATTGCAAGCTCTCCGGTATCGACATCGACAACACCTGATTCGAGCTCGAAAACGGTGCGATCAGCTGACCCTCAACTCGAGACAATTTATCAGTAAAAGTCTTGGATTTATTTTTGGCGTAGAATGTGGTCACACTCTTAAGCGTCGCCCGCAGTGGCAGTGATTTGTTTGATCGATTCTCGACTGAACAGTATATCTCAACAGAGCTGCCTATGTTTTATTAGACGTTTATATTTTTAAATTTGAAAATATAAAGATATAGAGAAATAGGTTTGCTTACCCATAGTCTGTCCCTTTTGATTGATACGTGCGCTGAGTTCAAGACTGCCGGACGAGAATATACCTAAGAATTTTTTACAGTTCAGGACATTTATCGGTGTCTGTTTTGAAACAGTAAATTAATATTAATGTTTTTCTGTTTTTGTATCTCGTGCTTACCAGTAGTTCTTCAACAGAATACTTGGTCGGAGACCTCATTGTTAGCTCTACTTCGCATCGATGGTCGCGCGACAACATCTCCGGTTTGCGTATTCGCGCCTCAATCCGGTATTTAATTCGCCCGTAAAATGCCGAAAATGAATTCGGTATATCACTGGTTATGCAGTGATTTAGAATCAGATTAACTAATTATGTTTAAAATTGTTTTTAAATACAACATACTCTGGTATCTGAAAGGAGAAGTGAATCTGATGCTGACCGGCAGTCAAAACAGTTTGATTAGCTTTGAAAATAATTTATGCCAAAATTAAATTTTATTAAACTTTTTAAATATTGGTTATATTTCTCACTCACCAACACCGGGATTATATAGTAGCTCAACACAGGTATGAGTATTACTATAAGTGTAATTCTTATCAAATTGTTTTTCGGTCCATAAGACACTCGCGATGCCGATCAGCTTAATCGAGATCTGATCCATATTTAGCTCTCCATTCATAGACAGAGAACAGGTGCCGATAATATTGTCGCCCGCTTTATATACCGCTTGCTCTCCGGCCAGAGATATCTGTAAATTTTGCAATTGAATTTTGCCCATTATTTTTCACTAAATTGGGTATTTTTGCAGAATGTTTTATAATTTTACAAATAATTTTTTCTTTCGAAAGGAAAATATTGAATGAACCAAATATGACTTTCTATTTATAACATAATCAATTAATACAGTTTTATTTACGTCTTCAATGATTCACGATTGTGTTATTAATATATTTATGTGTAACGCATACAGCTATTGCTACAAAGTAATAAAACCTTAACGTCATATTATTTATCAGTCATCTGTTGATAAGATATAAAATTGCATTTTGTTTGATGAAAATCGGGTAAAATAGTAATGACTAATATTAAGGCGGGAAACAGAATAAGCGGATAATGTGAAACCTGGTTATAACATTAGAAAATGCAAATGAATGCTTAAAATTATGCTTTTATAATTAAATTCATTAAAAATAAAAACAATAATTTTGAAGTTAAATTTATCAAACATTAAATCGGAATTTTTTTTCATATGTGAAGCAAACAATCGCTTTACTCGCGCCTTATTATTGTGCAAAAATGTTACAAAGAGTTTTAAAAGTAATATTAAATTATTTTAATTGTTATTAATCTTAGTTGCATTGTATATTAAAATCAATTTCAATGCGCAAATGTTTACATATTCAATATATGTTTTTTATTTTTAAATTAATAATAAAATATTATTTGTATTTAATGGCAATGATTTTTTACTTAAATTATTTTATTTATAAACACTGTAAGCAGACTTTGTAGGAGAAAGACTTTGCTGAATTCGTGAGCTTAATTAAATGACTAACGCGATAAAAATTAACTAACGATATACTTTCATATTTTTATAATTCTCTATAATCAAAAGTGTTTATAATTAATTAGATTATAACATAAAAGCTTATTTTAAAAAAACAAAGTGTTAAAAAGATAAAAAATAAAACATTAAGTGTTTGTTATACTAGATTTGATGCCTGCGATAATGGGATAAATGATAATAAAATATTGTTGATGTGAATCATCTTAAATGAATCCTCAAACTTGCAAATAGATATTGCAATAGTTAATAATAGCTGTTTATTATTGATAAAGCTATTTACGCACCAAAATCATAATCATTTTTACATCTATTGGATTATCTTATCATAAAATTATTAGTAATGCCTTCTAAAAACAAGTGTTAAATAAATATAAAAGACTTCAAACTACACGCATCTCAATCAGTATTACGAAAATAAGTTGTGG
>JAQIYA010001896.1:0-11250 GCA_034699355.1 Microtritia minima
ATCGTTTAAGAAGGAGTATCTCTCCGATGGAGCCAAACGTAATTACGTAACTATAATCAGTCGACTGCACGGCTGTTTATTTCAAGAGGCGGTGGATTTTATTGGCAAACAATTGCCAATCGTTGAGTCGAATATATTGCTGTACAGCGAAGAAATTTTCGAAATGAAAATACCGGTCGAGAAAGAGCTGATCAATGGATTGATTAATGGACTTTATGTTACCAATTATTGGCAATTGACTACAAAACGATATGAATAGATATTATTGTTGATTAAAATCTTAGGCCCTCTAATCGACTAATTATCACAACAATTAAAAAACTAAGAATATTAAAAATATTTGAAATGACAATTTTTTGTAATAAATGTATTTTTAATTAAAGAGAAATTTTAATAAAATTTTAATTTTCACTTTTTCTATTAATAATGCTGAGCATTATTTATGGCAATTAAATTAGCATATTATAGATGAAATTAAGTTCAAATAAGTTGCAAATATTGGGGAAAACTGTTATGTTTATATAAAGCAATTCGAATTCTTTTAAATCATATTCACTTAATTGTCAACTTTTCGTTTGAATCAAACTTAAATTCACTTAATTGTCATCCTTCGACGTTTATTTTACTAAATAGTTATCTTTAATTTCTTATATATTTATTTTACATAGAATTACATTATCGCTATTTTTATGAATTAATATTGAGTTAACTTCAAATATAATTAGAAATTAGTTAATCGTTAATTATTTATTTTACCCTAAAAACACGAGGATAACCCGCACCCATGTATACCCCGCACCTAAATCTATATAATTGATGTATTGATTAAATAATAAATTAGAAATATTAGTAAAGCTATTGATCATACTATCTAGCAATGCAGCGACATATTTGTAGCATTCTATATTGAAATGACTTTGAATTTAATGAATTTAAATAAATTATTACAATTCTTTCATAAATTTGAAATAACTTTTAATATTTTATCATAAATTAGAATAAAATTTCATGTATAGCCCGCATCCCATGTATTACCCGCATAGCAAAAGTTTTTACAAATTTCACTTTTTTCTTTAGATAACCCGCGGGGTATCCTCGTGTTTTTAGGGTAAATTAATTATGAAAAAGTAAGAGCGACTGATCGCTAAATGACTTAATAGTCGACTGTCTAATGACTAACAACGAGTTAACCTTTAATAACACAAAATTCATATTTGATTACAAACAGTAATAATTAGTAAAAGTACAGTAAAAATATATTACATTTACCATTTTTAAAATTTACAATTAATTAACTCTTTTTGTTTCTTATATTAAAAAGTAATTTATATAATAATATAATTTTCCATCTTAGTTAAGTTATTTCTAGTCATTGTTCTCGCGGGTTCGCCCCTTTATATATGTTAATATTTTAATATTATAATTTTCACCATTATTTTTTATCTATTTATTGTTGAGTGAAGCTTTTTAAAATTTAAACAATTAAATTTCAAAAGCATTATTTATTTTATTTTTTAAAAATTTGAATATAAAAATAGATATCACATTTAACGCAACAATTAAAAATATTGTTGGAAACTTACACACTAACACGCTTTAATTTTTTAATAAGTTATGGTGGATTTATTTTTTTTCTTGTTAAATAAAACTTATTTAAATTTAGCCAATAATAGAAATTAAAAATTTGTTATTTTGAAAAAACTTGTTTTTTTATGGATTATAATTTTTATAGAAAAATTTATTTGTTAAATTTAAAACAGCAATAAAATGAATTGATGGAAAACTCATACATTGTTACCGCGGCTTTATATCGTAATGATATAATTTTCCTTATATTTTTAACTATATTGATTGTTCACTAATGAATTGTGATTAGTTTTAAATTTAAACAATTAAATTTCAAAACCGTTACGTATTTGGAATTTAAAAAATTTTAAAAAATAACTTAACGATACAATTAAAAATATTTTTGAAAACTTAGTCACACAAAAACAAACACACACTAACACACAAACTCACTCAATTTTTTTTAATTAGTTATAAAAAAGTATACTAAACTATAAAAAGTTTATGTTTAAATTATAAAATTATTTTATAGTTTAAATAGAAAATTATGTATTTATTTATGACAATTTTAGTGATATGTTAACCTTTTTAAAATGCTATCTTCCAATTGATTAATTTATAAATCAAAATCTATAAATAGTTTATGACTTTTTATATGCCATCCCATAAAATCTAATCGTATAATTTTAAAGCATTCGAGAGGAAAAATTTGTTACAAATGTTTTTATTCGTAGAAAAAATGATTGATCACAACTTTATGATTTGTTATTTTAATGAATATTTTAATAATTTTAATTTTAAAGGTTAGAGAAAATGGCTAACATAGAGATAGAACTGAAGCGACCAGAAATCAAATTCAATAATAATAAAGTGAAGCGAAGCTTCGAATTGGACGACTTTAGGCGCGAATGCGAATCGTGGGCGTCGGGAGTGTTTGGCCGGCCGTACGTCGACAGAGACGAGGTCTCGAAAATCTTGTATAACATGATGCCTGAGAAGAGTGACTTTAGGCGTCTTAAGAATTTATTTAAACTGACGCTGATATCGATCGCGTTCGACGATATGGTTGAAGACAACGCCGATCGGAGAGACAAGTGGCCGAAAAAGTTCGCCAATAAAGATCAGATTCAGATGATAATTGCCGAGATCTGTGTCGATATAATACCAGATTTCACTGAAAACCAAAGAACCAGATTTTTGCAGGCGTTGGCCAATCACTGGACTATTCAGGAAAAACGCGAGTCGAGCGTTGGCGACACACCCGACGAGTACTTAGCCTTTCGGTACATCGATTTTGGTGGTGATGTTTTATTTCTGGCGATGGAGTACTTGTTGGAGTTGAGACTCGACATTTCGCCGCTCGACCACTATCTCGTGCGCGCGTTTTACGATAATGTGTGCCGTTATTCAATTATGGTTAACGATATCGTATCGTTTAAGAAGGAATATCTCGCCGATGGAGCCAAACGTAATTACGTAACACTTATTAGTCGACTGCACGGCTGTTCATTTCAAGAAGCGGTGGATTTTATTGGCAAACAATTGCCAATCGTTGAGTCGAATATATTGCTGTACAGCGAAGAAATTTTCACAATGAAAATACCGGTCGAGAAAGAGCTGATAACTGGATCTATTAATGGACTTTATGTTAGCAATTATTGGCAATTGACTACAAAACGATATCAATAGATATTACTATTAAAATCATAGACCCTATAATACAATAATAATTATTGTTAACAATTATTGTAATAACAATTAAAAAAACTTTCTCTAAGAATATTAAAAATATTTGAAATAAAATTTTATAAATGTATATTTTATTAAAGAGAAATTTTAATACTATTCATGTATAATAAATTTCACTTTTTCTTTTTATAATTAGGGTTATCAACCGTCCAGATTTTCGTGGGTCAGTCCCGATTTTTGTCTTCTTGTTCCGACGGGTGTCACATCGGGACAATACAATGTCCCGATTTAAATATCAAAGATACAAATATTTTTTTGCTCTTTACTAAAGCTAATGCGAAAACATTATAAATGTGAAATCTAAAAAAAAATTTTGTTCTGTAAAGCAAATACAAAAATAACATTTTTGTGAGAATTAGTTTTATAGTATCGAAACAGTATCGAAATACATGTACTTTTTTAAGAATCTCTTATTTAAAAAGGGTGAACACCTGTCTTGTGATTTGTAACTCATTAGAGGTATAAATTTTATTGGAATTCACGTTTCATATTCAATTATAGTGTGACCAAATTTATTAAATTTACTAAAGCTATTGAGACAGTAATGGCAATACTAATTGGAAATAATTTTCTCGCGAGAATAATTTTATCCGTTAAAATACACTTTTATTACAAAACTTATATTTGTAAAAAGCATTACATTCAATCAGTGAATAAGATTTTATTAAACAAATCAAATCTATTTATATCGATCTGAAGTCAATTGCCAGCTATTGCTGTCGTACAAAGCGTTAACAATTTGATTGATGATCTTTTTATCGATAGGTATTTTAATAGAGAATATTTCGTCCCTTAAAATCAAAATATTCGACTCAATGATCGCCAATTGTTTGCCAATAAAATCCACCGCCTCTTGAAATGAACAGCCGTGCAGTCGACTGATTATTGTTACGTAATTACGTTTGGCTCCATCTTCGAGATACTCCTTCTTAAACGACACGATATCGTTAACCATAATTTGATAACGCAAGCAATTCTCGTAAAACTCGCGCACGAGATAGTGGTCGAGCGGCGAACTGTCAAGTCTCAACTCTAACGCGTACTCTATCCCGAGAAACAAAGTGTCGCCTCCAAAATCAATGCAACGAAAGGCGAAGTACTCGTCAGGAGTGCCGCCAACGAACGACTCGCGTTTCTCCAGATTAGTCACGTGACTGACAAACGCCTGCAGAAATCTTGTTCTCTGGTTTTCGGTGATATCGGTTGTGATATCGCGCCACATCTTGGCAAACATCGACTCAATCGGATCGCTGTTCGTCGGGCTCTCTTTTTCGGTGAAAATTTGCGTCCACTTGTCTCGTCGGTCGGGTCTGTTCTCAACGATGTCGTCGTACTCGAAACAAAACACCACCAGTTTAAACAGATTTTTTAGACGCCTAAATGAGGTGCTCTCAGGCATCATGTAATACACGAGTTTCAAGATCTCGTGTCGGTCGACGTACGGCCGGCCCAACACTCCCGACGCCCACGATTCGCATTCGCGCACAAACTCGAAGCTGGGATTGCCTTTATTATTATTATTGTTGTTGATTGGAATTTCTGGTCGCTTCACGTTTATCTCCATATCAGACAATGTTTGAGATTACTCTATAAAATTATCGAAAGTAATTTTGTATAACTTGTTTTGCTTGTGAGACTCGCTTATCTCATCTAATTTAACATTGAAATAAAACTCGCCTTTTATACCCTATAATGTTAACCAAATCTCAAAACTTTTTACTATTAGTAAAAAATTTAATAAATTGACATATCATAAAGTGGTGATCAATCGTGTTGTGTGTCAGTTACGACGAATCAAAATGTTTTATAACTAATGTTTTCCTCTCGAATGCTTTAAAATTATACGATTATTATTCGTACCCCTTCTACCCCTACCCCTCTCCGATAAAGGAGAACAATTGGTTGCTAGATTTTTAATAAGGTTAACGTAAGGCTCAAATTGCTATCATTAAATATAACATAATATTATTTATAAATTTTTAAATTGTAGATAAAATAATATCTACTGAATTATAAAATATTTTTATAGTTTAAGCATAAAGTTTTTAGTATAGAGTATATATATAATCAAATAATTTAAAATAAATTTATTGGAAATTTTAGTTGTAAAAAATTCAAAAATAAATATTTATGATATGATTTATTTTGTGTGACCAACCGTCCAGATTTGGCGTGATCTGTCCAGAGTACAGATTGGTGTCAAATCTGGACTATGGAATGTCCAGAATTTTAAAAATTTTAAAAATTAATTTAATAAAATTTATTAAAACTATTTTTTAACAGAAAATATAATTATTTATATAACACAGGAAAAGTATGTTTGCTGTAAAATCTATTGAAGCTTAATGTTTACTTTAAATTATAAATATAAAATTTCTATTGTAACTTAAGTATTGATATTCAACACCAAAAAATATTAATCAAAGCATTGATGTATGAATCAAAGTTTAATGCAACAGAATTATACTAAAATTCTAAAATTTGAAAAGTGTTGTAACCGTTTATAGATTTAACTTCAAATGTTTTTAAAATAATAATTAAATTTAATTAATATTTAAAATAAAAATTATTCGCAAATATAACTAACTATATATTGTAAAAATTATTTTAAAATATTAAGCTTATGTCTGATAAATAATTTTTATTTACAAATTAAGCAATTTTTAAAAATTAATTTACAAGATTTTTCTAAATTTTCTAATGTCGAACAAGATTTACAAACGAGAATTTATATAATAGTGTCGGCATTAGAACAAAAAATTAGTACAACGATAACAAAGATATTGTTAGTTCAATATTAGATGTTAATTGTTATATAAAATTACTAAAATTGTTGCAAAGATAAAATCAATTTATATAATAGTAAACATATGAGCGCATTAAAAAAATTAATTGATTTTGTTGCTGAAAACTATTTTAAGAAATAAATTATTTTTAAAACATATAAAAAATTATACGAAAATTTTATATTATGTAATAAAATTGTTTCTTATAATTTTAAAGTATTTGAGAGGAAAAATTGGTTACAAAACATTTTGGTTCGTCGAAACTAACGCGACAACAATTTTCATACCAACATTATGTCAATCTAATGAATATTTAACTAATGATAATTTTCAGAGTTAGAAAACAATGTTTGGTTATCATAGAGTAGACATTGAAAACCGATTATCTATTTCGACTCGAGATTTTGATAGTGTCAGCTCTTTTATTTTAAATAAATTATATAATGTACAAAAGTGTAATGTTAGCAATGGCTAACAGTGACATCGTTATGACGCGCCAAATTTGTTTTTTTATTGGTATTATTTTATAAATGTTTTCTCAATATTACTCAATTCTGTTATATAAACAATTACTTCATTTATCATAAAAATCAGATAATGGAAAGTGATTTATAAAAGTACTGTACATTTTTAGTAACGAAATATTATTGAAATTTACTGTATATTTGAATTTTCGAGGTTAAACAGCAGAAAAATTTGATTAACATTAGAGGGTATAAAAGCCGAATTCATTTTAAAATTAAATTATTATTAAGTAAGATATTTTAAAATTATCTAAAAAATCTTTATAAATTTGATGAGATAAGCGAGTCTCACACTCGAGCGAAAAGAGATATAAAAATTAGTTTTGATAATTTGATAGAGTTATCACAAACAATGGCTAATATGGAGATAGACGTGAAGCGACCAGAAATTCAAATCAAATATATTGAACGCAAGCGAAGCATCGAATTGGACGACTTTACGCGCGAATGCGAATCGTGGGCGTCGGACGTATTCGGTCGGCCGTGCGTCGACTGAAACGAGAGATCGAAACTCGTGTATTACTTGATGCCCGACAGCTGCGAATTGAGATTTCTTATAAATGCGTTTAAAGTGGCGACTTTTACGACTATGTATGACGAAGTGGTCGAGAAGCATACCGACCGGCGAGACAAGTGGCGGCAGATATTCACCAGTAAAGAGGGCGCGACGAACAGCGATCCGATTGAGGCTATATTTACCGACATCTGGCGCGACATAAAACGTGATTTAACCGAAAACCAGATAACAAGACTTATGCAGGGGTTTGTCAGTCACATGACTAATCTGGAGAAACGCGAGTCATTCGTTTGCGGCACTCCTGACGAGTACTTCGCCTTTCGTTACATCGATTATGGCGGCGATAATGTATTTCTATCAATGGAGTACGCGCTACAGCTAAAGCTCGACAGTTCGCCGCTCGACCACAATCTCGTGCGCGCGTTTCACAAGAATCTGATCCGATATCAGATTATGGTTAACGATATCGTTTCGTTTAAGAAGGAGTATCTCGAAGATGGAGCCAAACGTAATTACGTAACTATAATCAGTCGACTGCACGGCTGTTCATTTCAAGAGGCGGTGGATTTTATTGGCAAACAATTGTCAATCGTTGAGTCGAATATTTCGTTGTATAGCGAAGAAATTTTCGCAATGAAAATACCGGTCGAGAAAGAGCTCATCAATGGATTGATTAAATCAACGCACGGCGACACTTATTGGCACTTGACTTCAAATCGATATAAATAAATTTAATTTTGTGTAAATTAAATCAATTGACAAATTAAATACTTTTTACAAATAAATTTTTCTTTGAGAATATATATTAATTATCTATATATTTGTTCTTATTGTCGTCAAAAGATAAATGAATACTTAAAGCTATTTTTAAATTACAGTAAAACATCTATAAATTGTCACAATTGGGACCGAAATTTATATAGTGTGAAATTATAAAGTGTGAAAATACAAAGGGTTAAATCATGAAAATATATTTATAAAACTAAATAAAGCAATTAATTATGATATATACCATCATTTATTAAAGTTTTTTCGTATGTTATCAATAAATTTAAAATAGAAATTTAAATAATTTAATTAAATTTACAATTATAGATGAGTATTCATCAAATTTTTAATAATAACAAGTATGAGCATCCAAAAGAGCTTATTTTGATTTAATTTATTTAAATAAAAAAAATTTAAAAAACAATAAATTTTGAAATACGCGACACGCGATAATTCAAACAATATGATTGGTTAGTAAAAGTAGTCAACTGAATGTAATATAATAATATTTAAATAATATGAGTGCGCAATTATAAACTTATATTTCTATTGTTAAACAATGCTATTTAGCAAATGCTTATTAACCCATAATGTTCAACTTAGACAAGTTTACCTTAATTAATAAAGAGTTGACTGCATTTTAACCCATAATGTCCAACTTTGTCAAATAAAAACTCTATTTAAACAACTTTCCCTTTGTTAATAAAGAGATTTGGACAACTTAAAATCCTATGTAAACGTCATTAAATTTAGCCCACTAATGGTTCCTTCCCTTTATCGGGAGGGGGGGGGACAGACGGACGGACAGACAGACATCTCAAATCCATAAGCTTGCTTTTGTCAAAAACAAAATAAGCTAAAAAGGAACAATAACTTAGTTTTTCTTTCAAAGATTATTAAATGTTCGGACGAAATAACACTTGAATATAATAAAATTAAAATAACTAAATTATAAGCAATAAAGAATTTATACATTTTTTATATGCCATACCATAAAATCTAATCGTATAATTTTAAAGCATTCGAGAGGAAAAATTAGTTACAAAACATTTTGATTGGTCGTAACTGATGCGCGACCAGTATGATCATAGCTTAATGATATGTCATTTTAATGAATATTTTATTAATTTTATTTTTCAAGGTTAGGGGGAAAAAATTGATCATAATTTGAGGGTATAAAAGGCGAGTGTTATTTTTATATTAAATTAATATTAAATTACAATTTAAACAAATTTTGAATTTAAAGTTGAAAATTAAAAAAATTAAAGTTTAGATAAAGTCTAACACAAACTTAAAGCAAGTTTTAAAAAATATAGTTTGAAAATTTGATAAATTCATCGCAAACAATGGCTAATATGGAGATAGAGCTGAAGCGTCCAGAAATTCAAATCAATAGTAATGAAAGCAAACGTAGTTTCGAAATGGAAGAGTTTGTCCGCGAATGCGAGTCGTGGGCGTCGGGAGTGTTGGGCCGGCCGTACGTCGACCGACAAGAGATATCGAAACTCGTGTATAACATGATGCCAGCGAAGAGTGAGTTTAAGCGTCTTAAGAATTTATTTAAACTATCGGTGTTTGTGCTCGAGTACGACGACATCATTGAGAACAATGCCGACCAGCGAGACATGTGGCGGCAAATTATCACTAATAAAGACTGTCCCACAAGCGAACCGATTGTGTTGATGTTTACCGAGATCTGTGACGATATAATACCAGATTTGACTAAAAACCAGAGAACAAGATTTCTGCAAGGGTTTGTCAGTCACATGAATAATCTGGAGAAACGCGAGTCATTCGTTTGCTGCACTCCTGACGAGTACTTCGCCTTTCGGTACATCGATTTGGGCGGAGATATTATGTTTCTGGTGATTGAATACGCGTTAGAGTTGAGACTCGACAGTTCGCCGCTCGACCACTATCTCGTGCGCGCGTTTCACGAGAATCTGATCCGATATCTAATTATGGTTAACGATATCGTTTCGTTTAAGAAGGAGTATCTCGAAGATGGAGCCAAACGTAATTACGTAACCGTAATCAGTCGACTGCACGGCTGTTCATTTCAAGAGGCGGTGGATTTTATTGGCAAACAATTGTCAATCGTTGAGTCGAATATATTGCTGTATAGCGAAGAAATTTTCGCAATGAAAATACCGGTCGAGAAAGAGCTGATCACTGAATTTTTTAGCCGTCTTTACGTTACCAATCACTGGCAATTGACTACAAAACGATATGAATAGATATTATTGTCATTTAAAATCTTATAATCGAATAATTTTAACAACAATAAAAAGCTATCTCTAAGAATATTAAAAATATTTGAAATAAAATTTTGTAAATTTATATTTTATTAAAACAATTTTAATAAGATCCAAGTATTATACTCACCCCATATAATAATTCATGGCATTTATATTTTGTAACCAATTTTTCCTCTCCATTGCTTTAATATTATACGATTATTATGCGATTTTATCGGTATAGCATATAATAAAAGCATATTAACTCTTAATAGCTTTTGATTTTTGTTACTTCATTTTTATTTGATTTAAATCTCTCGTGGATCTTGTGGGTCTCAACCCTTAACCCTTCCCCCTCTCCTATAAAATATACCAATTGGTTGGTAGAATTTTAAAATAGTTGACATAAAGTTAAAATTTCTATTCAATAAATATACATTATATGGCTATAAATTTTCAAATTGTAGATAATATAATAAAATCGACAGAATTACAAAAAACAAGTATGAACATCCAAATGAGCTTATTTTAACATTATTTTTCACTATTCGTTATAAATAGAGGGTATAAAAGCGTAATGTTATTTAAATATTAAATTACAATTTAAACAAATTTGAATTAAAACTTGTAAATTAAAAAGAGTAAACTTTAGAGAAACTAAGTCTCAGACAAACTTAACGCAAGTTTTAAAAAAATTTAGTTCGAAATTTTGATAAATTCATCGCAAACAATGGCTAATATGGAGATAGAAAAAAAATTTTTTTTGTCAATTAAATAAAATACGCTAATATTGTTAATAATAAAGCTTTTATTACAAAAACTTTTATTTATTAAAAGCATTACATTAGATCAGAGACAAAGATTTTATTTAACAAATCAAATCTATTTATATCGATCAGTAGTGATTTGCCAGTTATTGCTAGCGTACATAGCGTTAACAATTTGATTGATCAGCTCTTTATCGACCGGTATTTTAAAGGCGAATATTTCGTCCCTAAACATCGAAATATTCGACTCAACGATCGGCAATTGTTTGCCAATAAAATCCGCCGCCTCTTGAAATGAACAGCCGTGCAGTCGACTGATTATTGTTACGTAATTAC
>JAQIYA010001897.1:0-11248 GCA_034699355.1 Microtritia minima
TGCCTTTTTCTATTCTCGTTTCCATTCCTTTGACAAGTATTTCCAGCGATGTATTCCAGTATTGCCAGCATATCCAGCATATCGAGCACATCCAACACATCCAACACAACCAGCATTTCCATAGCAGCTTATAGTGAGCCGCATTTCTTAACCATTTCTTTTCTCAACCATTTCCATCTCCACTCTCATCTCCGTCCGCATCCTTCCATTCGTCCTTTTATGCCGTTATTTCTCATTTGAAAAGACAGATCAAAATAGTCTGTAATATAAAGTTTACGAATTAGCGCATACTTTTCGGATTCTTTTCTTTCTTTATAAATCTCTCATATTTTCAGATATTCTCTTATATTCTCTTATATTCCCTCATAAACTCTTAATCTCTCTCATTCTGTCACATGCTTTCTCTAACATCTCAAAGCCAGTGCTCCGCACAGTCGGCCATTCAGTTGTGTTTAGCTGTCTTTGAAAGGATCAAACCATTACTCTTCGGATTCATTTGATATCATTTTTTATTTTCTAAACCGCAATCACAACAATGCCGTTGCGAGAGAAGTGCTTTCGTTAGAGTGTGATTGTAAAGTGAGGCTCACATTGAATGTATAGGTGAACGCTATGACCGGCACAACAATCGCAACGAAAAAAGATTGAAGGCCTGATCAACTGTTTTGGATCTATTTTTGAGTCGAGTCCTCGTTTTCTTTTCACAGATCACATCAAGTGTTAAGATGGAAGAAATAGTGAACACTCTTGAGAGTGAATCAAACAGACGATGACAACTGCTGCTGACAGCACACACTTAGACAATCAATGTATAGCTTGAAACACAAAGTTTGCCGTTCGCCGAACTCAGCCTAACTCAGCACAACTGAGCACAACTCAGCCTAACTCTCCATACATGCAATCAAACCTTTTACTCCACTCTGCCATCAATGAGATTAGTGGTGCACATCTAAAAATGGAGTGCATCTCCATCTCTACCTCTGTTTTGATTGCGATTCAGTCAATCATAAGCCGTTTGCAAAATACACAATAATCATAAGTTAGCATCGCATCAGCATTACAGTGCCATTATCTCCAAGCATTCAATTAGGAGATGCACTCTCATGTCAATCATCATTTAACGCATTTCACTGCTCTGCCAAAGCAAAGCCAAATATTATTGCTTCGGGACTCTCATCTGAACGCTAATGCAGACTACATATAGACTCGCATATGGACTCGTATACAGTCTCTAATATGGTCTGTGATATGGTCTAATAAGGTATCTAATATGTCAAATGAGAGTATTCAACACAAGATGCGATTAACTGATGCCTGCAATGACTGCAATGCTTTCTTCATTAATCCTTTGCGCGCACTTTTTCTTCATTTAGCTCTCTCTTTCTTATATGCAATGTTTGATAATATTTTCCAGAGACACAAAAAGCAGATGAAATGATAAGAAGACAAATTGACGAGACAATGACGAGCAGTGCTCGATTTGAGCAGCTGTTACCAGTTTAAAATATTTCCGACACGATAAACATCATCCATCGCATCAATAACTGCGCTTTTATATCAAAGTAAACTAAAAAGTTTTAAGTGCATCCAAAAATATAAGGCCAACACTTTCATACTGTAAATCTTTAATCTTATTTCGCTTCACTTTTTGTTGATACTTTCAAAAAATGTTTATAGTTGTGCTTAACTCTCCACACCTAAAGTAATACATCTAAAAATCGATATTTCGTAGACTTATAATATGCTTGATATCACAAAATAATGATTACATTTACTAAATAGATATTATTCAATATCTTCGTATAAACTAAAGCACAGTCTATTAACGCATTCAATCAATTATACACATGTATAGCTCAATATGTGCCACAATCTGTAGTATTCAATTGAGTTGATTTTAGTCTGATGTGATCATTCAAAAGCTAGTTTATTAATTAGAGAAGTGTGTTATCATTGAAAGCAACAGTCAGTAATGCAGATTCACAAAGGGTTGTTGGCTCGAGTCTGTTTCGAGCCAACACTCGCGCCAAACTTTTGAAAACCTCTGCATCTCACAAACTATGTCAACCATTTAAATTTTATAGATAAACTTCTCTTTTGTTATGCAATGTCTCTACACTTAATTCTTTATAAGGCCGAGTAAACAAAAAAAAGACCTCAAATATATGTCTCACTATGCATTTCCATCCAAAAAAAATAATAAGATGATAAGATAATAAGATAAAATAATGTGCATTTAAAATGCAGTCTTTGATTTTAATGAATCTGAGTAATTGCTTGACTACTTTTATGTTTAAATAAATTTCCATCTGTAATTATTGTAGTGTAATAAAAGCATTGTTAATCAATGTTTTGTTTTTTATACAAAAGTAAGAGATTTGTAAAATCTATGGATTCTTATTGAGATAACAAACAAATAATGAAAAATCAGGATTTAAATATTTAAATATTTATATTTGAAACCAAACCATATATATAACTATTTTATTCATTTTTCAATAGTTTTTTAGATTTGATAAGACTGACCATAAACTATGGGAAATAATTATACATTATTTTTCAAACAAAATTGTCAAAATTAACAAATTTTTGACATAATATTAAATTCTGATGATTTAAAATGAAAATTCTTAATAATATAATTAATATGTTAGAACTCATAAATTATTTTAATATTATTTGTAAAATTCAATAAAACTAAACTACAGAATTGTGTATTGACATAATAAAATATAATAAATTTATTTGGTAAGAAGTCTGATAAGGATTCAGATGCTCATTATGAAAGCCATTTCATGACTGCAATAGACTAAAATTTAACTTCAGTGCACTCAATGGAAAAGCTTTTCATAAAATAAAGTTAGTGAGAGACAGTTAAATATCTATTGTAGCGCAAAATCAGATTGCATTTGCGGACTAACAAAGAATTAACTATTAAAGCAAAAATTGTAAAGGAAACCATTAGTTATAGGATTAAAAAGATTGTCTTTTAAAAGTTATTTATTACTTGCTATTTTTTGGCTTCTTTTAATTAAACGTGTAATTATATTAAATTTTATATTTTATATATTAAATTTTACATGTATGACAATATTGATTTTGCTTTAATAACTCACTCATAACTTACGAATCGTAAGTACGTGTTCTAAATGTTACATAACTATTAAAATTAGAATTAATTTGTAATCATTGTATATCGTGATCTATATTAGATATGTATAACTATTATGTATGATATTAGCTGTTTAAAAAAAATACTTTTGATATTCTTACGTAAATTTTTTAAAAAATTATTAAATGTATTTTAGTTTGAATTTTTATAAATTTTTATTAATTAGGGTCTAACTATTAAAATAGTTTAAGCACAATTTTTTATATAATGTTTATCTAATATAATGAAATTAATGTCTTCTATTTTTAAAATTTTTTTAAAAATTAAGTTTTTAAAGCCTAAAAGTTAAACAAAATTTACTGGTTTTGTCACCGCTGAAAATTTAAAGCTGCAATTTGAATAAATCAAATTTTATTGTATATGAAAAAAAGTTGAAAACTATGGTCTTTAAAATGTATAGATGTTAAAATGATTGATTATTATTTATGAATTCTCTGGACGAAAACTTTGTTTTATACATCAGTCATACGCATCAGTCATCAGTATTACAAATGTATGCCTGTATGCCTGTCGAAACATTTACTCCATTTATCACACTATTTTCTCCGTCAGTTTTATGCGAATTTCTTTATCTCAGTTTTGCATGTATTGTTGCTTTTATCATAGCTTTTTATTAACTTTGCTTTTAATGATTATGCTAATGATTAAAAAAATATATTATACAAATTTTTTTACAAGTCCTAAAAAACTTAACAGGAAGACTAATTTCCTCTGTTTTCATTTAATAAAAAACCAAACACACAATTGCCTCAAAGCAAAAATATTTCATTAAACAGTTTTAATTAATCATTAATTTAAGATATTCAAGACTTAAACCTAAAAGATTTATAACATTACTGATCAAGCATTAGGGAATAAAATTGAGAATAATTTTAAATTATTTATTAATTAAGAGTTTTTAATTAAAAAAATTTTGTAAAATTTTTTAAAAATTTTTAAAATAATTTTAATAAGTTATTCATTTTAAGTTTTAATAATATTTTATTAATTAAAATTTACTTTAACTTTTAACCCTATGGTTAAACGGCTAAAAAGTTAACAGCACAACGATATACGTTGTATACGTTAATCTTTTACATAAATCCAAGTTAATTAAAGAAAATAAAATTACTGTAAAACTATATTATCGATATAATTAGACTTGAAATAACTTTATATATTGAATACAATAAATGTTTAAATAATAAATATAAATTTGTTACATAAATAGTGTTGCCGTCTGTCAGCGTATACGCTGATGATCAGCTTTTGAGACCATTGATTTTGTTATATTCAGTTTTACTCTATCATAATAATGTCATGGTTATACACAATTATACAAATTTTGTTAAATTATTTTTACTACAATATTCAAATTTTCATTAAAAAAATTAATGCCTTTAAAAATAAATTGAATCTAATCGATAAAGATTTGTCACTTTGTAGCTAAAAATAAAGCAATGTTTTGTCACAGCTATAGTAACAATATGTGGAATATTTGGTTAAATCAGTATTAGTAATACCTAGAAAAACTACTAGTAATGAATTGGCTAAAAGATTATTTATTGCGATAAAAATTTCTTAAACTAACCAAAAATAGAGTAAAAATAAAATATCTAGAAGATAAAGTTCTCTTTCTAGATAAGGTGGATATATTTAATTAATTTTTAGCTTACTTTTGCTTTGATAAAAGTAAACTTATGGCTTAAAGATGCACATCTTATAAACCTCTTATATAAGAAAGGAATTTTAAATGGTCGAAATTAAATGCTATTTAAATGAAGTTTCGAGTTGCCAATGAAGATATACAGATGTGATTCTGTATAATTGTAATTCTGTATAAGTGATTGGACTTTTGGATATATTACATAACATTCAAATACATTCAAAGCTTAGGTACACCCGATTTTGTTGACATTTGATTTTTATGAGCAAAATTTAAAAAACAAAGTTTTTAAATCAATTGTAATTAATGTAAAGTAACACTTAGTTTTATGTACATTTGGATTTTATGCACAATTTTTTCAAAATTATGCGGAAAATAACTTTGCATTTTAGACTGTTTTATAATAGATGTTATTGAAAACTTTTATTTAATTATTTCAAAATAAATTAATAATAAACATCAAAATTAATTGCAATTTATCTTTATTTTTTAATTTTCGTCATATTTATCTTATAATTAATATAGATTAATAAATAATTTATAATTATTAATTATAGTCTCTGCGAAAATGCTAATTACCCATTGTGTAATAATTTTGCTTATCGTCTTTTAATAATTAACTTTTGCTCGCCTTATAACAGTGGGATTAAAAAAATAACTGACGTAAACTAAATTTAATCATTTATACTCTGTTAACTCACAGCACTTTACAGAGTACACTGTAAGCCTAAAAATGGTGGGCTAATGCATAAGAGCACCAAATTTAATGTTTAGTTTAATAGAAGCCTAATCGTAGTGCGATCGCTAATAGATAAACGTTGAGCTATATATATATAGATATTCTGCTCAAAATATCTCTAACTTCAAACTGTAGATAAAATTTTTTTACACTTTGATTTCACTAGAGAAACAGTATTTGATCAGAGCTACAAAAGCACTTTTTATTAAAGCTTTGAGTTTTGTTTTTCTCTCAAATACCAATTTTTCGTTTCGAAATTGAATTCCTCCATCATTGGTAAAAATGGAAATTTCTTTTTATTGAATTTATGGCAAACTGGCATTTTATCATTTATCATTTACGAAATGACATTGATTTGCAATTTATCATAAATAAAGTTTACAATTTTGCTTTAACGCTTTGCAATATTGGCATTCGCAGCAAAATGCAATTTAAACACTTCAGAGACACTGCGAGATGTCTATCATATTATTATCAAATATCTTTTATAAACTAAGTTTAAGTAAATGTTTTCGTTCTCTTTATTGACAAATTAAAAACTAAATTAATTATACAATTTTAGCTTAACTTAAATACTAAAATTATATACTAATTTAGTATATTTTTAAAAATATTTAAAATTAATACATTTATTGATTTTAAAATATGCACGAATGGCTAATTTTGATTAATTTGATTAAATCATATGTTTATATAGCATAAATTTATGAGAAAATTTTTTTCTTTAATATTTGATGCTATGCAAATACTTTTTTCTCTTTGCTTTAATATAAACTTTTGTTATGTAAATTGTTAAAATTTTTAATAATAATTTTATTATCAATAAGTTTATTTCGATGTAATAAACTTAATAATACATTATTATGAATTTTATTAAAATAATTATATTATAATAACAAATATTAAAATCTCACTGTTATAATAAATGTTGGGCTTATATTTAGATAATACTACACAAAACTTTATTGAATATAATTTAGTAAAACAAATTCAATTAAATATAAACAATTAAATATTCATTTAAATTAATTTAATTAATTGTTATATTTTGCTTAAATACTTTTAAAACAGCAACATTTAATATATTTAATCTAAATATTTATTTTTAAGTCAATGATTTTAAGTATAGATTATAAAATTTAAATAAACACTAAATTGAGAATATGGTTAACATCTAAACCAATATTGAAAGTATTTATCTTTTCGTTTGAATCAATTGACCCGATTTTCTAATATTTAAAATTTTTATATTGCAGAAAATACAAAACTGTTAAATTTAAAGCAACGAATTTGCAATGAATTCGCAGCCATAAACTATGAAATATGTGAATATATAAAGAAACTAATTTTAAAAAGTAAATCCGCACATGAAATGGTCACGTATTTTATTTGAGATAAATATTTTCTTTGGCAATAAAGAGAATTGACTTTATTTAATTTTAAAAATGTATTGACCAAATTTTTTAAAAATTGTGGTCTCAACGATTTTTAAAAACCATCTAATTTTAAATCTGTCTATTAAATTGATATTCATTAAGTATATACAAAATATATAACCAAAATCTCATTTACACATCTCTATTTGTGGTGTACTCCCGTCAAGACGACTCTCTTGATGGAAGTTCTCTAAACTGTACTTTAATACCCATCAAAATAAGTTCTCTGACTTAAAATTCACAGTTTAAACAAATCTTTTATTAATTAGATATTAAACAAAGAAAAAACTACGAAAAATCAAACAAAAGGATTAAAAATTGTATGTACCTCTGAATGTAAATCATGAAAAGCATAAGACAGGAATTGAATTTTTAGAATCAATTCAGTCATTCTTGTTTTAAATAATTATATTGTGGAATAAGTTTTCAATTTTGTGATTAATAAAATAATTAAAATAACTTCTTTGATATCCATTTTAGAGCAATAGATTTTTGAATAAGTCTAGTACTTAATAGATATAAAATGGAAATTTTTGATTTGCATTTAGGGATTAGAAAACATTAATCTAGAGACTCGTTTGGCGGGAGCGACTTGACGAGAGTCGGATTGGCGGGATGTAACCCTATTTGCATATATAATAATATAATCTTATTTGTATATTAATAATCTCCAAATAATCTTATTGCGAAATATTGAAGAGGAGATATAACAGTTAAGTTGAGTAATAGTGATTAATAGCACACAAAAATATATCTGCTAAACATAAGTAATAATGACATTTTGGGAATAAAACACATCAATAATAAAATCAAATCTTTTAAGTATGAAACTTATATATAAACAGATGAAAATTTAATAAATAGTTGAATTGTCAAATTTGAATAATTTAAATATCATTGTTTCATTTATTATTTAGACAAAATTTAATTAATAAGTTAATAAGTTATACTTAGAAATTAAACAATATTTTTAAAGAATATGTTTTTATAATCTCTATAATAAATTTCTAGTTAGAAAATGTCTTCAAAACGGTTCACCCATTCTCTTATCTACATTTTCGAACGAATCTACATTAATATTTTATAAATTATTATCTATTTTATCATTTCCTTCTCTTCATATTTATCTTTAAATTTTAATTTTTAATATGAAAATATTTTACAATAAGCATTAAAACTGTAAAACTGTGAAACAAAAAAAATTTCAGGCCATTCAACTAATTAATTATAAGCTATATATATAATTGAATTTAATTAAAAGCGGTAAATGTTACAAAGTTGAGCGCACGGCGTATTTATATAATAAATGAGAAAAGTAAGTGAATTGGTCTCTTTATTCTGGCGAAAACTTTAGATCTCATTTACATGTTATGAGGTGAAAGTGAAGTTGACTTAACAATTTGCATAATGCCGAAAAGAAATCTACTAAAATAGTGTAACTTAAGTGAACATTGAGAACATAGAGAAGCCGCTATTGGAGAACACGATCGAAAGGAGCGCATAAAGAGAAAATGAGTTGATAATAATGGCGGTTCGGATCAGGCCTTTCGCGCAAAGCATCGCTTTCTAACGTGATTCGAATTTATGGTATCATTGCTTTTAACTATTTCGCTAAATTTCTATAAATATTTATTTCTAGTTTACTAAAGATACATAAAACAATGTCATTTCTATAAAATGTTGGAATGAAAGAACGCCAGAATGTTATTATGAATGGCTTTTAAAGGACATGTATAAACAACATGTCCTTTTAGTTAGTTATTTCGAAATTAATCACCAACTCTTTGATTTATTTAATGTTAACATAAATCATAATTTTGCTCTATTTAAATATTTTGATTTTCTCATAATCCATACTTCATGTATAATCACAATGATTTTCTAAATTTAACATTTTTTAATGAGAATCAGCGGATTATAATCTAGATTTAGGAAAAATTTAATTAAATTTAATAAAAAAAAATACTGTTAAAAATTGTAAAGCCTTTATAATAAATATTACTTTACAATTCCGGAAAAATTTGTTTTGAAAATCTAACATATTTATGAGATTTACGTCTTTTTTAGTTTCCTTTTTGCTAATATAATAGCGGTATATGAGTAAGACGTATGGCTGTCAAATCACATCAATCATTGTTTCTTTTGCCCGATTTTGATTCAAAATCGAAATAACTTGCGCTGCCTTTTGATTTTGCAGCGAAAAAAAATAACTTGGCTTACGAGTGAAAACTGTTAGTTAGACTTTATAAAATATTGCCAATTGCGCGCCTTTCAAATCCCGACACAATCAAATAACGCCTACCATTGAATAGAGAAACTTAAAAAGCGTGCGTTTGTCACAATTTGGCGAACGCATCAATAAAAGGATTTCGAAATGATTACAAACTGATATTTGACAAATGAATTGCTTTGAAAATTTGGATTTGCATTTTAAAAATGAAGAAAATAGATTTCTCTTTTTTGTCTAAAGATATCATATATTTAGATTGATTTTAGAAAGTAATAAATTATTAATTTAGAATATTAATGAATTCAATAATTTAGATATAAGTTTTAATATATTTACAATATAGTATGTTCAACGATAGTAAATTGAATCACTAATGTCCCATATTTGACAGCTTAGAAGTCTATTTAAATGGTACTAAATTATACCCATTTATGATTTAGAATTACTAAATGTGTTCATAAAAATGAACATAAGTTTTAAAATTTGCTGAAAAATGTTTAATTTGAAAAAATCAATGCAAAACAATATAATAATTTTTTAACGTTAGTTTCTATTTAAATGGTTTTAGTTTTGAAAATTGTTGACACAAATTTTAATTCAACTGTACAGATACTATAAAAAGAATTAAATAATCTAATGAATACATCTATTTTAAAATTTAATGCTATTAAATATTGATACGTTTATTTGTAATATGTTGGCGGTAAAAATGCTTATACAGGCAATGGGGAGATCGAAGTGCGTTAATTTTTTGCTGAACGCAGTCAAACCGGTAGAGAGCATTGGTTGGTGTGAGAAAATGCTGTTCATTGATCGGAGAGTCGATGTGTTGTTTGCGGTGCTTTGTCATAATCAAACATCCCATATATCCATTACTGTCTACACTCAACATGTTCGCTCATCCAAGGATTTGTAAGACTATATTAGTCTCATAATTTTTCATATCGCGTCTCTGTTTCACATCAGTTCGTTATCAATACGCTTTTTGTTCACAACTATCGATGAGAAGAATAATTTTAGTTTCTATTTTGTCAAAGAAAAAAAAATAAATAAATGACTTTTAATATTTTTTATTTGAATGCTAATAGGCATCAGAAATTATGTTTGACTTTTCTATTTCAGTATTTCTTTTGACAAAAGCAAATACAGTATAAACTTATTTCACACTATTTTAAAATTTATTCAAAAGTAAATATTGCATATTTATTCGATTCTTTAAACGCATGAACTTATTGTTAAGTAAATTAAATATTACACAATAAAGTCTACTTGAATAAACACAATTGAGTTTTAATAACTTAATAAAATATTTCTTATTCAAATTATAAAATTAGTAAAATTCAATTTTGTATTGTATAAATTGTCTCTTAAAAGCAACAATAGGAGCATAAGTGCGTTAAATTTACTTATAATTAAATATTGAATATAATGTGCGAACTTTTTATTTGCCAAATTTATTTGTTTAGAAATGTTCAATACTTAATTTATTTATATTTCTCTATTCCCGCTTGAATTAAAAATATATATTTAATTTATCAGAAATTCACATTATTCATCATTTGTTATTTTACTTTATTATAATTGTTAATGATTTTTATATAAGACAATCAATTTGGTTGAATCATCCAAATTCAGAAAATGAAAAAATTAATTCTATCAGCAATTAATATTAATTATAATTTTTTATTATTACTTACAAACAATTTAATACACAATTTAAGCGTATTGAATATGAAGTCTTAATAAAAATAAGAAGTCTTAATAAAAGTAATAATAAAAATTTATAATTATGTGCGAAAACAACAAAATTAAGTTATCTGTAGAAACAATTAATATTACTTAAAATACTGCTTTATTGCATAAAATAATTTTAAATAACAAATAATTATTATACTTTAAACTTTTTAAGATAAAAATTAATATTACATTTTGTATTATTTTAGTCGTTATATTAGTGTGTCGGAAAAGTTATGCAGTTTTTTGTGATGTACTTTTTTTGACAACATTTTTTACATTTCGCCAATAC
>JAQIYA010001898.1:0-11246 GCA_034699355.1 Microtritia minima
CTTAAATAATAAACTTTTGAAGCCATCGCGCAACTATAATGATAATAAAGAAGAATGGGTATACAAATGAGCTAATTTTAATATTATTTTTATCATTTCCGGGTTATTTAAGCCATCACTTCGTTCACGCTTTATGTATTTTATTGATAATATTAACTTTATATCTCTTTTAATTTATTTTTGTAATTTATCTTAACACTGCTTCATGTAAATTACAGTACTTGTGTCTCATAAGTCCTAATAGCAGGTAAATGTTATACAATAATTAAAATGATTACTGATATTAATTCAATAATAATCATTTGTATGCATTCAATAAAGAATATATACTTTCAAATTACGTGCTCTTCAATAATGATTTTAATTGTTATTTAACATTTAGCTGCTATTTGGACTTAAGAGAATATTGTATTATTGGAAAAATTTTCACATGAAGTATTGGTAATATATAATAGAAAAATTAAATTTTTAAAGAGATATAAAGTTAATATTATCAATAAAATACATTTGTTATCACTGCGAGCGTATGGCAACGCTATGCGATGCGTTTGACTTTCGCTGATTGTATAACGCCTTCAATGTCCAAACTAATTAAACACATAGCACTAGTAATTAGTGTTGAAAGTGTCACTAAATTGCAATAATTTCAATCTCGAAAAGCTTGAACTCTACTTAAGCCCTTTCGAAAATGTTAAGAATACATATACGTGGCTAACAATCTGTAAATTATAACTTTTGACACTTAATTTATGGAAAAAATTTTTCGGCTTAAAATTTTACATTAAATATATAGAATATTAAATAAATGGCTACAGTTATTCTCGCCAAATCATAAATCACTATTTGAACGGTTATGCTTTGTTCAATCAAGATTGCAAACTCAACTCTGCATTTATCTCCAGTAAATAAGATAGTAGTTATCAATTATTAGATTATAATCATTTTTAGATATTTTTTTGCAAACTTGAAAATTAGAACAAATAGTCATTCTATTATAATCGGATAGAGAATTAAATTAAAAATGTCACTTCAATTAATACATTGTCTGTGCTTTATTAATAAGCGGTTCTGAGTTTGCATACTCTAAGAATCAATAAAATATACTTATATGTTAAATTTAGTTACTTATTTATATAAATTATTTAACTTTTAGATAAAATCATCAATTTTTATCAAAAAAAATCAAAACTGTTGCCAAAGTATTTATACAAAAATAAAAATGCTTCAAAACGGAAATATATTTGACAGAAATGTGACACTATTTTTCATGATATTTAATGGCAAACCATCAGTTCATTGAATAAGAAGAGTCGCTCTAATACTCATATAAGTTAGTTTAGCTTAAGTTAGCGATGCCTACACTTTCATTTAACATTCTCAATATTATGACAGAAAATTATAAATAGATGTATTAAATAAAGATATATGATATTCATGGTATAAAACTTAAACCACAACACTTATAACTTAAACACTTGTGCTTTAATTTAATAATTTACAATTTTATATTTTCGCTTATACTTGGATTATACATTAAGTAATTTATTCTAAGTTTGTATACGGCTAACCAACTAATTTCAAGTTAGCAAACCTGTATCACAACTTTCTTTGATAATTATTTTTTGTAATTTGATCGTATTTTCTTATTCTTAATTTTGTTCTGATATCTATTGGACTTGAATAGAGATGGTCAGTCTCAGACTTTGGAGACTTTGGTGAAAGTCTGAGTCTGAGTCTAAGTCTCTCCTTCTCTAAAAAATTTTTAAACTGCAATAAAGACATTAATAATTTTTGATTTTAGCTCTATTTAATTGGTAATTGTAATTTTTTTTCTAATTACTAAGTGAAGGTAACTTATAATTAGGATTTTTTGATTTGCAAAGTTTTAAATTCTGGTTCTTCAACAATTCAAAATAATGCTGACCTTTAGAAATTTCTCGTTCATTCATAATTCTAACTTAAATATTTTAAACCAAAACAATTTATGTTTTAATTATCATTAGAAATATAAAAATTAAAAATACAAACGATAAGCAATGTTTAACAAATATTTATAAAATAACTAAGTAATAATTTTAGTATCAAATGTATCTATAATTTATTGAGTTTTTAAAATTATAATCTTATATCCTTATTAGTCAAAATTCCAGTACACTTTAGATAATATTTAATATTGAAATCTTTTAGTTACAATTATTCGTTTAATTACATTTTGTTAAAATTTAAATTTTTATTATTTGAGACTTTGAGACTTTAGAATTCTAGTCTGAGTCTAAGTCTGAGACTTTAGACTTTGGGAATGAAAGTCTCAAAGTCTAAGTCTCTCATTTCTCAAAGTCTGAGTCTGAGTCTAAGTCTCAAAGTCTGCGGCTTTGAGACTTTTTTTGCCCATCTGTAGACTTGAAATTTTAAAGCTATCGTTACGACTCGTGTTAAGAGACTCGACTGAATATCTGTTATCACAAATAATCACTAATCCAAACAATTTGTACATTTTGTTACATTTTAAAATTGATTTACATCACAAAATTGGGCACACTCTTAGTAAACGTATTACATAATAACACAAAATGCAAATATTATATATCACGTGTTTTCTCGTCAAAAGTCTGGGAGTTTTTTCTCTTTGAAAGTGTTTATAATAATTATTAAATATTATTGTAAGATGTTTATGAAAATGGTGGACACTCTCAACATTTAAAATCACTAAACGAGTGTCGCCTATCGATTCTCCACACTTATTCCACACACGCTATACTATCCATTATAGTTAAGTCACTTTATAGTTATGTGTTTCGAAGTGGTTTATTATAACTGGAATTTATTGTATTTAAAAACATAATTTTCAAATATAATTTAGAAAGTTTGGCACAGCGTGTGTACTCATTTCTTTTGGTAATATTCTTAACTTTAGATTTGAATTAAAGAAAAATAAAAGCAAATTGAATGTTATAAAATAGTAATTTTACATTTAAATTAACTTTAATGTGCTGTAAAGTCTAGAATTTGTCACGAATTTTCCTTATCTTAAAAAAATAAAACATAAAATTTTTATAGAAAACAAAGTTAATGTTTGCGTCGTTAACTTAGCACTATCTGAATGAGAGTCTGCGAGATCGATGAGACTCAAAAATTTTGCTTTCAAACGAAGTGTTAGTTCAGTAACTCACGTACTCTTCACTAATATTTCAACATTAACTATATTTTTGTACTGTAATATTTGATGATATCTTTTTGTTCAATTTGTATTAATTAGTTAATAAATTTTGAGCGTTCGCAACAAACACTATGAGCTAAATATTGCAAAATTTAATATCAATTTTATAATGTTGTTCTTATAATTTAGTCTATTATGCAATATCTAGTATATTCTATATATTCAGTGAATATTCTTTATTATATAAATTTTTTTTGTAGAGAGTGTAGAAGTGTTGGCGATAATAATCTTTTAGTAAATTACTATATGTTGATAATGAAAAATAAATTTGATTTTTGTGAAAATTAAATTCAAACGCTGTTATATTTTTATGGAAATAATGAAGATAAACATAATTATACAAATTATACAATATGTATAATTTACAATTATACATATTTATTATTGTACGAGCGTTTTATATTAAATGCCGAATTAAGCGAAACATTTTTGACGTTTACTTTACTCCGAATATAACCACTGATTTTCGTGTTTCACTTACTCCGAAAACCTTCGGCACTAATAATAATAATAGATAATCATCTGAATAATGCTCTGTCCATCTCTATCTTATCTATAATCTAAAGTTTTAAATTTTTTTAATTATTCAAAATTTCTTTTAAAATTTTTGCATAGGGCTTACATTTATGAAAATTTAAAAAATAATAAAAAAAACTGTATAATACTTAATTCAACAATTAAAAATATCATTGGCGTCGATCAAAAACATCTTTGATTATTTTTTTTATTAAGAATCAAGACAGAGATTTCTAAACAATATATTTTGTATTTCAACAAAAATTATTTTATTTAAAGATTTATATTTACAACAAAACAAAAAAAAACAAAAAAATGTATGATTGGTATTGAAGAAAAGAGAGAAGAGAGAGAGAGAGAGAGAGGGAGAGAGAGAGAGAAATTAAAAGTAAACTTTTGTTTTGGTGGTGAATCCAGGAAAATGCTAGTAAATAATTATTAAATTAAATTTCTAACAATTGAATGATATTTTTGCTTTTACATAAGATTCCAAGTAATGATTTTTAAACAGGAATTAAATATTTGAAATTTTATAATGAATGACTGATAAATTTTAAGGATAGTACAGTATAATGATTTCTAGCATAATTGGATAAATGAATAAATGTTATCATTTCATTTTAAAGAAAATAAATAATTAAAGGAAATAACGTTACAAATGACATTAGTATCTGAAAATAAACGGATTATCTCTGAAAATTGTTTAATTTACTGCATAATGTATGCGGTGATTATGCACTGCAAAATGAATCGAAACCATCACATTAACTGTCAGTATTAGTCAGTTTGTCAGAAATAACTCAGGAAATTCATGACAAGTATCTAAATATCTATAATCATTTTTCTCTACTTCTGTTTTCTACGTCAAAATCGTTGTCAGAGTCTTGTATTTCATTGTTTTCATAGTCAATAATTTAACATTTTTAAAACCAATCGCATTTTGGTGTAAAACCAGTTAACTGTTATTTATTGCAAGTTTCAACATTCCGATGGCAAACGTTAACATATGTTAACGTTTGATGTCTGATTAGTTTTATTTCTTTAAATAATAGCTGATTCTACCGCTGAATGAGATGTAATGCTCATTAAATCTCATTCAGCATTTAATTCTTTCAATTTTGGTTTTGATTTTAAAAACAAATTTACTGTTAGATCCAAGGATTTAATTTTTTGGTTAAATCGAGAGGTTTTACAGATATTTGTGAATATATTTTAATTTTATTTTTAACATCAGAAGCAATATATAGCGATAAAAAAGCCAATTTTATACTGACTTTACTTTTAATTTATATTCAAATATAGATTCGAATTTCGAAAGAAATGTTAAATTTGATTTAAAAGCTCTAAAATAAATTTTTTCTTATCTTTAAGAAATATCAGAGATTAATTTGAACTCTTTTCATAAAATAGCATTTAGATTGAAAAATTATGGTAATCAAAAAATTAATTTATTACACATTGAAACTGTTTTCTTAATTCATGAAACATATAATTGTTTTAAAGTACATTAAGCGCGAAAGAAAGTGTGCGCTTAAGTAACCATTAAATAATTAAAATATTAAAATTAGATCATTTGTATGTTCAGTCTTGTTATTGACTACTTTTCTGCTTAAATTTTGTTTATGTAAATGATTTGGTTATGAATGCTTATGTCAAAAATATTTTTTAAATCGACGTTTTTATTCATGATGTTCACCGAGAAGTGGATATTTTACTTTTGAAGCGTGTTTGCCATGAAAATCATATCTTAAAATGGCATCTATTTGAGTGACCACTTTCTTAGCTCATGGGTCTGAATGTCGATTTTTCGTTACAATCAAGTTTAGAAATTAATTTCGAAAACCTAATGCGAATTAATTCCTACTATTATTCGTTTTACAGAATCCTTTGAAAGCAGTAAATTATGGCGACATAATCGATATAATCGATGCCATAAATATAAACATATCAATATTCACTTTTATCTCAAGTGTGGACACTGGAAAACTAATTAACTTGAATTGAATGCTAATTTAATATATGTATTCAAAGCTTATTACGTTATTAAATATACGTTATAAATCCGTTTAATAAATACAGAATTCTGTAAGTTATACGCGATATATAAAGAATTGCATGCGAATTGAAAGCAGAGTGTGTCGCATCAAAATAAATAAATAGCGCTTTCTGTCAGCTCTGCTAATAATGTTACTTCAGCTTAAATTAGCGCGTTATTCGCTTTATAAACATCGAACAATTAGCTTAAAAGTTAGAAGAGATAGTCCGGCCAACACCTCTCTAACTTATGAGTTTGTTTTGTAAGAATCAAATTTAGCCATGAATTCATTATTCACTAGCTTTTACGAAAATGAAAATCCAAATTTAGGTATTATACTCTATACACACAATCTGTATAATAGAGTATAATATAATATAAAATCAGTGCCGCGTTGTAATTCATAATAGATTGCGCTCATGTTAATTTGTTATGCAGCTGAGATTAATTAAAGTGATTTACTTAAAATAATAATTTTATTTTTTTATTATATTCAATATGATCTAAATTTAACAAATTTTGTCTTGTTTTATCGACTTTCTAATGAAAAGGCTTCACTGAGCCCTTCCAAACCCTTTGCAAACAGTATTTTTGTCATTTTGAGCAGATTTGGTCAAAAAATACTTTTATTTTTGTTTTCGTTTTGATAAATGTTTTTGGTTTTGTTTATTTCAAAATTTCTTTAAAAAAAACACAAAGTTTAGTTATCAAACATATTAGTACTCTGATCTTACATTAATTGATGTATTAAAATTTTAAAATATTGATAAAATATTGCTTTTTAAATCTGATTATAATTTATTTAAATTATAAATTTCATAACAATTTTTTTTCAATTAAGATATATTAAAATATTTCGTTTAGCATACTTTTGTAAAAATTAAAAAAGTCCCTTAACTACTATGAAGTCTCAGATTCATCGCGTAAATCTAAATCATGACATGATTTAATGAATTCGAAATGTTTGGCATATTTGAATATTCGAATAGTTAAGTCGTTTCATTTAATGCTACGTTTTAAGCCTACTCTTTGAATTTGTGTCTCTATAGTTCAGATATTCTCTGGCCTTTGTATATGTTGAGAATAAAACACTTGCTATAAACGAGAAGAGTTTCCTAAACAGGTGGTCGGCCTATTGCACGCCTATACAGGCCATGTAGACAATTGTCTTAACACTTCTGGTAAAGTGCAACGCCTTAAACCACATCAGACCACTTCTCGATTCTTTTAATAAATATTGCATTATGAATAATACTTTTAAAATAATAAGATATCTCATAATTTTTAATTGAAATTTAAGTTACTTTGAAAATCTCGATATCAAATTTGTTGTTAATGTTTAAAAAAATTATATTATTAAATGTTTTAATTATTTTTTAAATGTTCATTAAATTTTAGTTTAGCTGATCTCCCATTAATTCTAATCATTAATTTAAATAAATAATAATTCTAAATATATCTTGTTTTAAGAAATTACAATAAAATTATAATTTACTGTTATGTATAAATTACAAAATATTTTATTGTTCTCAGATATAATAAAATTATAATTAACTTAATGCTTATATTTAAAATGTTAACAATTAATTGTCTTAGCTTTTGTAACACATTTAAATGATTAATGAATACATAAATAAAATAACACTATTAACTAAGTAAATATGAATACTTAAAAAATTTAAATACATTTTAACAGCTTTGATAAATTACTTGTATAGTTGTTATCGCAACTAATAATTTACGATAGTTTAAAATATTTTACTTTATCATTACGTATTAATACTGTTATAGCACTGTATTATCACTGTATCGCTAGTCTAATCAGCGCATACCGTGTAAGTTAATGAACAATTTATTCAAGAATATTCTACTGGGACTTAAAAAGTGCTTTTGTCACAAATTCTTTAATTAATGACTGCAAGAGTTTTTGTTTTTCTTAAGATAGAGAAAAAACCGATTGGTTGATAAAAGTGAATACTCGGAGTTGATTTCGTTCAAATAGGATTTGATTTGAACGAAATCAGCTATATTTCTATTTGTTTGGATTATCGAAAGAGACACACATCGAAATTCTAGCGCCAAATAATATCAAAAGTGCGTTTACGAGTTGGTTATCATTTTGTTCGCAGCTTACAGTTGATTCTGTCTCCAATGGACCGGAAATTTTCTACATTTGAATTCCTTGTTGTAGTTTCTCAAATATTTTCTCGGAGCGCTTATTGATCGGCGAGCGCGAGAATATAAGCAGTCGGCAAACAAAGCTACCTTTCCTTCCTTCCTTCCCAACCTCTTTCAATGTTTTACCTGCTGCTGCATAGACAAAGCCCTATATATTGCCAGCTCTGTGATTATCGATTGCTTTCTCTGCAACAATTCGCAAACTTTCCACAGTGACTGTGCGCTCCCCATCAACAAGAAATGTTGCCCAACACTACATCATAAACTTGCCTTCATTTGAATTTTTTGTTAAGATAGCGCGCCAGCAATACTGTGCGATACGATCTTTAAATGTGATTAACTAACGTCTCATCAATTTTATATAATAAGCTATTTTGTCCAAAACAGCATACATATTGATTACATTTTTTGAGATTTTGTTTTTTTTGTTTGTAATTTTTAATGACTATTATGTAATGCAGTGTAACCATCAATTGTAAAATCAATAATTGGGAGTTAGAGCTTGAAATTTGAAATTAATTTTGTTAAGCGTGTGTTGTTTTATTGATAAAATAGGAATCGAAGTGACTATCATTTATGATTCTCATAATGTGTAACTTCTCTTAAGTGTGTGCTCCAGTTTACTAATGTTATGTAGTTTTGTAGAGAATTTTAAATGAAAAACTAGTAAGAATTCGTTTAGAATAACAATTTATATTTAGTTTTGTGAAATTGTAAGTGAAAATTTTGATTTTAAATTACGAATCTAAACAAAGAATAAAGATAGAAAAGATATAGCATAAAACAAACTGTTTATAGTCTGTGTACACAAAATAAATTATTAATTAATCAATTTATATTTGGTGTAATTTTAAATGTTTTGTTTTAAATTTTATATAAAGTGACAATCAAACAAGATATGATTTGGTTTTGAAGTTTAGGCTATTAGGAATTATATGTCTTAATACAATACATAATTAATATAAGCAACAGCTTGTATCACATATTTCTTTATAATAAACAATGGTAACATTAAAATATATAAAAATTCAATTATACTTTACATGAATTTATTGACAAACATAGATTTTTAGTATAAAAATGCATTTACTAATATAAGATATAATGTGGTTTAGATTTAGATTTTATAATTTAGATTATAAAGTATAGTATTCAGAATATTGTTTGTTCAACGCATATGAATGAACATATTAATAATAGCATAGCTATCACACAATTGCAAAATTTTGAATTGTTCGCATATCAATGTAAAAAAATATGCATCAGCAAAAAATAATTGATTATTTTTCATTATTTCTGTAAAATTATAGATAAAAATTTATAAATTTGAACCTCTTTGAACAATAATAAGTACAGATTTACCCAAAACCAAACAACGATCTTAATAAAGATAAACTACTGTAATGTTTTAATGTTGAAATTCGGAACCAGAAAATAGTGAAGTAATGTATTGATATTAAATTTATTTGAATATAACTTGTATTAATACATAATTTCAAAATTTTCATAAATTTGAGTGTTTTTTTTTGCTTGCATAACAAAAAATGCTTATATATTAAAACATTTTCACAAATAAAGATTTATTAATAATAAAAAAAATACTTTTAAAAGAAATTTGAAGCATAAGATAAAATGAAAATACTGAATATATAGCTATTATTAAATAAACTTTTCACAGAGAAATGCCGCAGAAATGATAAGTCCGATAAATCCATTCGACAAGTATTTTTTTACAATTTTTTGATGAATGATGTTATAAACTTATTGCTTACATATCGTTGACATGTCTGATAAAAATGTCTATTTTTGTTTTTAAAGTTGAAATAGATATAAATAAGAAAAAAGTATGATTTAATTTTGTTTAATTTTGATTTTAGATATTTTAAATTAAGATTAGAATATAAAGAGCTTTAAAATTTATATATTAAAAGATATCACGAACAGATTAATTACAAAACAGATTTTATTTTCAAAATGTTAAAAATATCTCATACTTTTTTAATTTAATGACAAAAACTTTAAGCAATTAATACGAATGAGTTATTAACGCAAACAGAGTTAATGTCGATTAAAACAGAAGAGAAAGCTATTGGTGTTGATTTGATTTGGTGGTCATGAGGTCATCAATCATTCTCCAATTAAGTAAACATTTGGCTCAACCTTATACTAAATATATCAATATTATCAAGTATTGTATATACACGTAACTTACGTTAAGCAAACATTTATCTTTAGCGAAACTTATTCAATCCAATATAATACTATGGCTAAGGTTTAGGTGTAGTGTATTGTAATTAATGTTATTGCAGGGCTTAAGTTATTAAATAAGATAATGGAAAGAATAGGGCATATCTATATAGATATAGACGATGTGCCATCTTTTTCGCTCCACATTAGTCTCTTTAATATTGACTTTTATGCACGACATTATGCATTAATGGATAAATATTAATAACTATCGATATTAATATAAAAGACAATTTTCTTCAGCGACTAAATAGATATGCGTTTATTAATAATCATTTATTTTGGTCGCTCAATCAATTAGCAATGCGGCAGTCGTTTCGACATTTATACGGCTTGTTTATTCGCGTTCAAAAATGACAGTAATTTATTGCACGATTTAATTTATTAAATAAAATTTATATCCGAGAGAGAGTATGTACGCTTAGAATAGGATTTATTTTATTAGTTTATTATTATTATCATTGATTCTTAAACCATATAATTTATAAATCAAAAACCATTGTATTAAGACATATAATATATATACAATGGAAACAACAAAAATTGGTTATTGTTTTTTTTTGAGTTATGCGAATAATAAACAAAATACATTTTCGATATATGCTTCACGTGTGGGTTAGGAAAAGTAATTATATGTGTTATTTAAAAAAAGTTGTTTAATACTCCATAAAATTGTTAAAATTATAGTATGTCGCGAGCATTAAAAATTTAAATTATTTTCTAAAAAACTAATATATATTCTCATTTTTAGGCTTTAGAAAAAAATTTAATAATAAAAAATACTTCAATATAAAATCAGATAAATATTTTGATGATATTGATTGAATTTAATATTAGTATTTTAAAATTTTAACTAATATTTAAAACTTATTAATTATTTTTTTATTAGTATACTTGGAACCAGTGTTTAAGATAAAAATTATTTTAAACTAATTTTGACAAAAGCTAGAGCAAGCTTATGGATTTAAGATGTCCATCCGTCTGTCCGAATCTCTTCCCTCCCCATATACTATAGTAAAAAGGGACCCCAAAAATGGACAAAATTTAATGTCA
>JAQIYA010001899.1:0-11246 GCA_034699355.1 Microtritia minima
AGTACCATAAAAACACGACGATACCCCGCACCCCATGTATACCCCGCACAGCATTTTTTACAAATTTCACTTTTTTTCTTGGATAACCCGCGGGGTATCGTCGTGTTTTTAGGGTACTGTTACTGTTATATTTTTATGTAAAATAGAATTACTTATAAATTTGAGATTAAAAAATAAATGATTTATATGAATATATTAAATATTAAATAAGATCTTATGCATGACTAGTTTAGAAAAATTAAATGTCATAATTTGAATGAAAGTAATATTTTATTTAATGGCAATAAAATTGAACATTTATTATAGCTTATAAAAATAAATATTCCGCTCTCATATCAGCAGCTATTATTTTATTTGATATTATATTATTTATGAGGAATCGAGAAATAAATAATTCAAATAATAATAAATTTTATTAAATTTAATAATATTTTAAAATCAATAAATGCAATGAAATAATTCATAAATATTTTATGAGAATAGATAAAAAAATTTTGTATTAAATATTTATTGATTTATCAAAAATTTATAAAAACAGTACGAATTAAAAATGAAGAATAACTTTAATTTCAATGAAATAAACATCAATCAAATTAAAAAACTAAAAATACACTATAAATTTTATTCATTATATTTCATCGAAGATAATAATAGATTTAATTAAATAATTTTAATTTTAAATGATATCAATTTTATTTTACACACCAGCATAAAGTTGTGGCTTAACATTTTCAACTAATGCTAATTTAATTTAATGTATAATAATGAACGAAAATCAATTGGAAGAGAATACTGAACCAGTTATTGACTGTAATTTAGTTATTGTCGACAGGAATATAGATTTACCGCTTTATGATTATTGGATTTGATATAAATATGATATTAGCGGGCATTTTAGTAATGACGAGCGAAAAATCAAATTTCAAAGATATAAAACATTTGCACTGATATTCTGGTTGTTATTTAATATTTTTAGATATTTATTGTACTTTTGGTTTTATAGAAACGAAAAATTGCCAGAATATTATTGCGATGTTATTCAACATTTTGGTACAATTCCTAGATATGCCTATTTGGCAGCAGTAATAATGTTTGTGTTGTGCGCCAGAATTTGTTTCTTATTCAATGATAGCCACGAATCGCTGTTTCGCTGGCTTTCATTTTTAAGAGTATTGAAAGGTTGCGCAACGTTTGATGAAATTAATTTGGATTTTAATTACGAAACAAAAATTTGGTTTAATAAAATCAGACTAATTAAAAATGTTTTCTATATATGTTTAAGACTGTTATTATTATTTTGTGTTCTATTATTAATGTGGATTTTATTTTGGCGATACGGACGGTCTATATTATTATTTACGGCTATAAGTGGCGTCTTATTTGGTTCATCACTATATTCTTTATATTTTATTCTTCTTTTCTCATTTCTATATTTTTTTATTATCACATCGTATATAAAATTACTGCTCAAATCAATTAACAAAACCATAGATAGACTGTCGGAGAGTATAATAGTAGACAACTCTAATATTTGCAAACTTTTAAAAGATTATAATCATTATTGCAATATTATATTTGTCTATAATTTATTTTGGAAAAAATATTATTTTGGCCTGACTTATGCTTTAATACCTTTAAATTTACTTATTTTGCTGCAAATATTATTTGCATCCTTAATACCACTTATTTTTATTATATCTGTATTTTTAAGTATTATTTGTTTATTATCGCATTTAGTAATCAATTTGATTACGGCATCAATAAATAAAGAGATAATAATTTCGTTTAAACGTTTGAATAAACTATTTGTTTCTTATGATACTCTGCTTCAAAGCAAATGCAAAATCAAAGTAATTATGTTAAATGTTTTCAATAGTAATAATAATTTTATATTATATGTTGATTATTAAATAAATTAATAAATAATTTCTTATACACAAAGTTATTATCATTGATTGAAAGAGTTGGCGATAATAACAGATTAATAGGTTTTTCGTGTGGAAATCAATTCGTTATGACACCACTCATCGCGTTTAAAGTATAATTTATATTATTTTATAAATTTTATTTTCAATAATATTAATTCATAATTTTAATTTAGATGTTTATTATATTTGGTCGATTTTTTCTTCTGATGAGAGTATTAACTTTAAATTGATTGTAATAAATATTTAAAGACAAATAAATTATACTAAATTATATAATTTATTTTGAATTTACAATAATAATAATTACAATGCGATTAATTACAGCAACTTCTAAGTGCTTTTATTTATATTTTACTTAAAAATTCCAAAATTTTATCGAACAAACTTATTATTGGTTTAAACAACTAAATATCGTTAAAATTATATGTAAACTTTTAAAATATAAGTAAAATCTTGTATTAATTAAAATTTTCGTGAATATCACACAAATAATGAACAGATGTAACAGATAAGTAAAATACAATTAAAATTAATTTTATAAAAATACAAAATTGTAAATCCAAATGAATTTAATTGCGGCTCAATAAATAATAATCGACAGCAGACGAATCTCTCGAAAGCCATTCGGCATTCAATCGAATAGTTTCCAATGACTGCTTAACAGCTCTTTCAGTGCCCGCAAACGGGTTTTCAGCGAAGAATAACTCGATTTCTTGTGCTTTTTCTTCTGAAGCAAAATTCTCAGTGACGGCCTATTGAGGAGCAAAGTTTTCAAACGGTTAGATACACAAAACCATTCTCTGAATTAATCGCATACCTCAACCAATTCCGATAATATAACTTTGTCCTCATATCTTCGTCTCAACTCGTCCTTATTCTAAGAAAGTTGTGAACGAAACTATCAAAATAAATATTCATTTGTCATCACATATAATATATTACATCGACGAAGAATTTCCACGCAATATCGCGTCCAAATTTGTTGATCGCAATCGTCTCAATAATGAGAACTGTATCTTCAGAACGAACTTCGCTCTATATATTCAACATTAAATTTATAAATAAAATTAAATATTGTAAAGTTTGATTAATGTTTAAGTTTACGGATATCGAGAATTGAAGCACTTTTTCGATACGATTTGAATCGTTAACACTTCCCAACGCACGCGATAAGCATTCCCTCAAATGGCATCTCTCTTCAATATCTTCAATATCAATATCTTCGTGTGAATCTGTCTCTCTATATAACTAAAGGAAAATAAAATTTTATTTAACAATTGTTTTGAAATTTGAAAAAAATACAATTTAATAATAGATTTTAAGTCTTTTACCGCAAAGAGCGAGTCAAATGTTTTGTCGTCGCAATTGAGAGCTACAGCACGATAAGCTGCATCCATCAAACAGATTGGTATATCACAAGTTTTATTACAGTGCGATTCAAACAAATTTCTCAATTGGCAAATGACGTCTTCGTCATCAAAGGCAGCCAAAAAATCGATAATGAAAGCTCTGAGCACTACATAAAAATGACTTTCTTCTTTGATCTCATTCCATCCTAAACGAGAGTATGTTTTATATAGCAGTTGACGGCCATATTTGTGAAACAATGGTTGAAATTGGGTGTGCGATAGCAGAATATTAAGTCTGTAAAGACATGGAAAAATCGAGAACCAAACTGCGTGATTGTCTTCGTCAGCAAAAGCGTCCAAAAGTTTTAAAACATCAACTGTTGACGATCTTCCAGACTTAACCATAGCGAACATATCGTTGAGAACACCCAAACGATCCAATGGTGAGAACGTTTTATTAGCGATTGCCGGTAATATCAAACTCAACATTACGGATGAATATTGAACGCGATAAACGCCAATCGAACTGCAATTTAATTTCAGCCATTCATCTGTATTTATATTCTCAACAGTCAACTCAAGACTTTTGCTGTCCATTAAAGCCTGAATCGCGGCCTTTTCAGGAGAAGACGATGTGTTCACAGATATTGGAATCATCCATAAAGTGTTGGCTTCAGATTCAGGAAGTTTTCCATCGAAACAAAACTTTTCCTGAATTAATGTTATGATTCTTGAATTGCCTTCTTGTCGGGCCGTCACCTAAAAATAAATTTATATTTTATAGTACATTGAAAAGATATGTAAAGATACATTTCTCACTGATATAACAGGAAATCCTTTCTGTTTAGTCCACGAACTCATCACATCTCCAACTGGTTTACCACTCGCTTCTTCGAGAGCAGTCCATAGATCTTCAGTTACCGTATTCTTATATCTGTGTCGCGTTAAATAGATATTCATTCCTTTACGGAACGACTCGTCGCCAACAAAGTTATGAAGCATTCTTATAATACAAAAACCTTTACTATGAGATATGTCGTCATCAGTTTTATCAATTTCTGATGGATGACCAACAGGTACTTCGATTGCATGCGAATTATGCAATGAATCAAATAGCGCTTCAGATGAAATATCGGTAACGAGTTGAGTCCAAACGCAATACTCGCTAAACAAGTGATCAACACATAAATACATCATAAACCTAGCAAACCCTTCATTGAGCCATAAGTGTGTCCACCACTCCATTGTCACTAAACTGTCAAACCAATGATGAGCCAAAGCGTGAGCCACTGTTAAAGCTATCCATTGTTTTCGAACTACGCAACTATTTTGCTGATGAATTAATAGTTCTGTTTTCTTTCGGGTAACTAAACCACAGTTTTCCATAGCGACAGAAGATAAGTCTGCGATCGCTATTAAATCCATTTTCGGCAGAGGATAAGCAATGTTGAAATACTGTTTATAAAAGGACAGCGCCTTAACTGCAACTTCAAGAGCAAACAATCCCTTATCTCGTTTGCCGAGTGGGGTATAGACGCGAACAGGTATGCCATCACTGGTCTTGTCTTCGACAAAATCAAACTCTCCGACAATAAATGCCAATAAATAGGTGGACATAACAGGAGTGGTGGCGAACTTGACTTCTTTACAATTGTCAGGATCTTCGATGAATGGAGTCTCTGATATGACACTCATGTTTGAGAAAGCGGTCCTATTCTTTGGCACAATAAGCGTGACGTCGAAAGTGGCCTTTAATGCCGGTTCGTCCCAACACGGGAACGCTCGGCGCGCGTCTGTTTTAAGAAATTGTTAACAATTAATATTAAATATACGATAGATATACGAATGTTATGAGGCCTGTTGGCATAAATTGAGTCACAGCTGCATATCGTTCTTCTTTATTGTCTCCGACCGTGTATTTGCTGCGATAGAATCCTTTCATCTCATCGTTGAGCACACCATTGAACTCAACTTTCAAATGTCCGCTTCCCGTCTCAATCGCTTCACTAAACTCTAGCAAAACTGTTTCGCTGTCTTTTGAAATATCAATTTTATCGGCTCTTATAGCTAAACATAAATGAGTAGTTAATTACGGCACAAATATATATAGCAATCAATGCTTACTTTCTCCGCTATGATTGACGAATAGAGCGCTCACAACATCCAAATCGATAGCATTCACAACGATTTGTTGCGTGCGTTCACTGACCCGAACGCATACCGTTTCACTTCCCGTGAACTTCAAATGTCAGATTTGGTCTCATCGTTGTCATAGTTTTCCGGCACCACATTCGTCGGCAATCGCTTGAACTCGCTTTTGACGACTTCGCCTCTCATTTCGATGTTAGTCGTGCAAAACAGATACGCGTTTGAAATACAGTACTGTTTAAAATGATTTAATGATACAAAACAATAGTTTAACTCAATCAGCACTTGATTGACATTAACATCAATTCTCAGTGATATTAAAATGACATCACATTAGACATCAAACTAATACTTACCACTAAATGATAGCAATTAAGATGAGCTTCAAATGACAATCAGAAATGCAATTCAAAAGTAGTGATAATAGATGTGTACTATTGTTGAACATTATTATTGGCACGCATTGTCATGCATCACAATATATTGTAACGGTTACGCAATATAACGCATATTTTTGGTACTTTTTTATTGTGAATATCGTACTCATTATAGCTATTATGATATTTACGTAATGGTCTCTCTTTAGACAATTAGCGCTCTCTATTAATAGTATGGTTTTTGACTGCTATTAAAAGTTTCACTTATTAATGAAACGAAAATTAAATATTAATATAACTAATTTTATGATCTCATGAGAAGTAATGAGTGTTTGCCACTATAACTAATCAATTATTTCTTAATTTTTTTTTAAAGATAATCGTATTTTCAGTATTTTCAGAAATAAAACTTAAGTAAAATTTGATATTCTAAGATATTTTATGCAAAAAATCCAGTAATTTCTGTAAAATATTTTTAATAAATGCTAGTTTTTATGAAAATGAAACCAACTATTAATCCTATTTAATGAAATTAATTTACAAATACAGTAAATTTTCGATTATAGCATCTCATCAGTGTTCTGAAAAAAGTTGCTATAATCGAAATGCTTTAACATTATAATACCCCCCATAAAAGCAATCAGTGCTTTTGAAAAGTCTTGCTAAAATCGAAAGTTGCTATAATCGAAACTTTACTGTATATTAGTGTTTATGTAAAATATATAGTACATCCTTGATAGTGGCAACTCATGAAATCGGCGATAGATTGCTAATGACAGCAATCAATAATTGTGGGGTTAATTAACTATCAGTTTAGCAATTTGTTTTTACGTTATTTGTCTCGAGTATAAATATTTATTTACACGACGAGTTCATAAAATATAGAATGTACTGTATTTAATCGATATCTCTAAAGAATATAAATAAATAATGATAAATGACTAGAATTTTAATATAATAAACATTATGCAAATTGATATATGCTTAACCTTTGGTGATAATAAAATTAATAATACATATTTTATATGTACAATATTTAAAGTTGAATGCTTTAATTTTAGTTTCGACATTTTAAAACTTATATTAATTTGATTTTCTTCAATAGTTAATAATGAATGAAAATAAATTTCTCGAAAATAAAGTAAAAGATATTTCTGATATAATAATTGTTGATAAAGATATAGATTTACCACTTTATGATTATTGGATTTTATATAAATATGATATTAGCGGACATTTTAGTGATAACGAGCGAAAAATCAGAATTCAGAGATTGAAATCATTTACTCTCATGTTTTGGCTGTTATTTAATACTTTTAGATATTTAATGTATATTTGGTTTTATAGAAACGGAAAATTGCCAGAATATTATTGCGATATTATTCAATATATTGGCATAAATCCTCGATTTATCTATTTATCTGCTATAATATTGTTAGTGTTAAGCGCGAGAATTTGTTTCTTATTCAACGATAGCCACGAATCTATATTTCTCTGGTTTACAGTACTGAGAGTATTGAAAGGTTGCGCACCGATTGAAGACATTAATTTGAGCTTTACTTGCGATACAATTATTTGGTTCAAAAAAATCAAACTAATAATAAACATTACACATGTTGTTATTAAAGTATTATTTATTCTCTTATTGACATTTATTTTAATTTTGAGTTACGGGAATATTTCATTAATTAGTTTAGTATTTGGCTGTTTCTTATTTATCTCATCAGTCTATTCAGTATTTAGTATTGTTTATTACACAGTACTTTACTTTTATATTATATGCTCGTATATTCAGTTATTGCTTAAATCAATTAACAAAACCATAGATAGCCTGTCAGAAAGTATAGTCGTATACAACTCTAATATATGCAAACTTTTAAAAGATTATAATCATTATTGCAATATTATATTTGTCTATAATTTATTTTGGAAAAAATATTATTTTTGTCTGACTTACGCTTTAATACCAATAAATTTAATGTTATTGCAGCAAATATTGTTTGCAAGATTAATACCATTCACTTTAATATTAGCTATATTTATAACTATTCTTTCTTTATTATCGCATTTAACGATTAATTTAATTACTGCATCAATAAATAAAGAAGTTTTAGTTTCGTATAAACATTTGAATAATCTTTATGCGTCTTCGAATGATTTTCTTCAAAGCAATAGCAAAATCAAAGCAATTATAATTAATTAATTTAATATTAATAATAATTCAGTTAGAATTATATAAAAATTATAAATTTTATTACAATAAAATTATTTTATACATATGTATATTTATAATTAAACAAATTATTAAATAATTAATAATTAATAATTTACAACTTTATTAAGTTATTATTAAAGACCGTACATTTGTGTTAAATAGAAATTTCACTAATCATAATAATACATTTTTATTTTATAGTTATTATTATAGTAAAAATGTATTAAATTAAATACAATTATGCATTTAAAGTGATTCTTCAGTAAAATTATGGCGTTTGTCAGTATATAAAATTTTATATAAATTAAATGAACGTTCAACAGAAACAGAAACAATCTGTGCGTACATTACGAATTTTTCTTTATCAAAATCTTCGCATTTACAAAATTTTCCGTAATCAGAATTGTTTATTAAACATTTTTCCAACTTTTTGCATATCCTATTAGCTTCTCTAATGTGTAGTCAATCAGTTTTACTTGTGTTTCCAACTTTTGATTTTGTTCTTATAATTTAGTTACATGTTATAGTATTATGTTCCATAAAAGTTCATATTAGTTATTAGCTAATAATTGATTTTAAAATGACTTTTTATTAATTATTGATTTTACTTTACGAATAGCTTTTACGATGAAAGTATTTACACAATAGATATTCGATTCTTACGAAAATTGTCATAAAGATTAACTGCATTCCATGCCTATTATCTCATTTTATATCTATAATGTCATGTATTGCTCTCATATTTTAATAAAAACGCTAAATTATTAATTATTTTGTTTAAATAATAAAAACACAGTTATTTAAAAATAATAATAAAAAAATAACGGTTTTTATAAGAAAATAATAAAAACACGGTTTTTATAGGATATTTTTTTAACTTAAAATTTATATTTAAGAGTAGTATTGAACGCTAAACCCATTTAACACAAGTTTAATATTGTAATAAAGAAGTGTGTTTTAACACAAATGTACGGTCTTTAGTTATTATCATTGATTGAAAGAGTTGGCGATAATAACAGATTAATAGGTTTTTCGTGTGGAAATCAGTTCGTTATGACACCACTCATCGCGTTTAAAGTATAACTTATTTAATATTATTTTATAAGTAATTAAAGTTATAAATTTAATTTTAGATGTTTATCATATTTGGTCGATTCTTTCTTCTGATGCAAAAAATAGAAATATAGTAATTATAAAGTATGTTAAATCTATACTTTATTTTTTTATAACTAAAGAGAGTATTTTCAGAAATAAAACTTGATATTCTAAGATATTATATGCAAAAAAATCCAGTAATTTCTGTAAAATATATTTTTTAATAAATGCTAATAATGAAAATGAAACCAACTATTAATCTTATTTAATCAAATTAACTTAACAAATATATTAGTGTTTATATAAAATATATAGTACATCCTTGATTTTGGCAACTCATGAAATCGGCGATAAGTTGCTAATGACAGCACTCAATAATTGTGATGTTAATTAACTATTATATTATCAATTTTTTGCATTATTATTTGTCTCGAGTATAAATATTTACTTACATTTACATTTACGAGTTACTAATATCGAGGATATACTGTATTTAATAATTATAATGTTTTCAACTTTCAAATAAAAGAATATAAAAAACTCAAATAATTTATTGTTTAATTTATAAATTTATGTTTTTTAGACAAAAATTTTGAATAATAATTATTTTGAATAATATTTCATTACTTTAATAAACGTAATGAAAATAAAGTTATTTAAAAATATGGATAAAACTATAAAATATTTTTAACGATATCTCAAAACAATATAATTAAAAATGATGAATGACTAGAATTTAAATATAATAAACATTATGCAAATTGAAATACTAAAAAATCTATGCGTTTTATTCTCTAAGTTTAATCATTTTTAATCATAAATTATTATTTTGCAAAATATTTAAAGCTGAACGGTTTAAGTTTAGTTCAAACTTTGTTAAAACTTATATTAAGTCGATTTTGTTCAATAATTAATAATGAATGAAAATCATATGAATGAGAATAATGAACCGGTTATTGAATGTGATTTAGTTATTGTCGACAGAGATATAGATTTACCGCTTTATGATTATTGGATTTTATATAAATATGATATTAGCGGACATTTTAGTGATGACGAGCGCAGAATCAGAAACCAGAGATTGAAATCATTTACTCTCATGTTTTGGCTGTTATTCAATATTTTTAGATATTTAATGTATATTTGGTTAAATAGAGACGGAAAATTGCCAGAATATTATTGCGATGTTGTACAATATTTGGGAACAATTCCTAGATATGGCTATTTAGCAGTAATAATAATGCTTTTGTTAAGCGCGAGAATTTGTTTCCTATTCAACGATAGACACGAATCGCTATTTCGCTGGTTTATAGTACTGAGAGTATTGAAAGGTTGCGAACCGATTGGAGAAATCTATTTAGGCTTTACTCGCTAAACAATTATTTGGTTCAAAAAAGTCAAACTATTAAAAAACATTATACATATCGTTATAAGAGTGTTATTATTTATTCTCTTATTCATATTGATATTCATGTTATTTATGAGTTACGGGAATATTTCATTAATTAGTTTAGTATTTGGCTGTTTCTTATTTACCTCAACAGTCTATTCAATATATTTAATTTTTAATTACACAATACTTTACTTTTATATTATCTGCTCTTATATTCATTTATTGCTTAAATCAATTAACAAAACCATTGATAGCCTGTCGGAGAGTATAATCGTAGACAACTGTAATATTTACAAACTTTTAAATGATTATAATGATTACTGTATTACTTTACATGTCTTTAATTTATTTTGGAAAAAATATTATTTTGGTTTGACTTATGCTTTAATGCCTATAAATTTAATGATTTTACAGCACATATCATTTGTATCATTATTACCAGTCACTTATATATTAGCTATATTTTTAAATATTTTTTGTTTATTATCGCATTTAATTATTAATTTAATTACTGCATCGATAAATAAAGAAGTTTTAATTTCGTATAAACATTTGCATAATCTCTATGTATCTTCGAGTGATTTTCTTCAATGCAAAAGAAAAATAAAAGTAATTATAATTAATTTATGTAATAATAACATTAAAAACTATCTAAAAATTATAAATTTTATTTAAAATAGAATTATTTTATATATTGATAATTAAATAAATAGTTAAATAATTAATAATTTTCAAAATTTC
>JAQIYA010001900.1:0-11239 GCA_034699355.1 Microtritia minima
ATGACTGTTATGACTGCTATGTCCGGTATGTCCGCTGCCATGACTGCCGAGATTGTGACTGTAAGTGCCATATCTCTCGTTCCTGTCTTTGTTCTCCGCGTTCTCGTCGTTTGCGTTTTTGTTGTTCTGCTTCTTCTTCGGTAATATAGTCATGCTATATGTGTCTCAATGCCAGTCAAACAGCACTCATACGCCACTCAATCACCTCTATATCACACTTCGCCACACTTATCGTTAAGAGTCAATCATCAGTTTGTCTCATCACACGTTAATGTGAGCTATTTCGACAAAAAATGGTTTTATTGTTAGACTCAATGACTGCTTATGACTCAATAAGAGCTCAACTTAAACGAAATCATATAATGATATAATGATTATTATTATTATTATTCAATACGACATTAAATGTAAAGTAATGGCAAAACAGCTGTTATCGAATCGAAACACTGTATGGCTTCGCGTCTGCGCACTCAACGCAACTCACTCTCAGCTCTCACTTCACTCATTCATCACTTCGTGTTTTGGCACTCTTTTGAAGTCTATTTTCAATCTTATCATTGACTAACCCTTTGATGGGTCGCAGCAAACGCTTCGCCGATAAAAGAGACAAAAAACTTCAATTTAAGGCTAACAGAGAATTGAGTAATGAGTTTGAAGAGCGCTTCAAATTAGATGAAGCGTCGTCTCATAAACTCAACACAAATGACGACATCGATTGTGACCGCAGTGACCACAACGGAGAGGACACTGAAGAGGACACCGAAGGAGACACAGAAGTGGACACCGAGAAGGAGAGAGAAGAGGAGAAGAGTAGTGAGTGGAGAGCCATAAGGGTGTCGATGTGGGACCTGAAACACTGTAATCCGAAACGATGTACGGGAAGAAAGTTATCGCGTTTGGGATTAATGGACACTTTAAGACTCGGCCAACGTTTTAATGGCATCATATTATCTCCGAATGGGTCGAAATGCGTGTCACCGGAAGACAAGGCCGTCGTCGAGAGCGCCGGCATAGCAGTAGTGGACTGTTCGTGGAATAAACTGGAAGAAACTCCGTTTCATAAGATTAAAGGCAGTCATTTAAGACTATTGCCGTATTTATTGGCAGCAAATCCTGTCAATTATGGTGTTTCGTGCAAACTGTCGTGCGTTGAGGCCATCGCTGCCACTCTCATGATTACTGGCTTTTCTCGTTTGGCCGACTTTTATTTAAGTAAATTCAAATGGGGGCCAACTTTTTTGCAGTTAAATGAACAACTTTTTGATAAATACGTTAAGTGTGGCAATTCGTTAGATATGGTGAGCGCGCAGAATGAATATCTCAATAGCGATCAAGTGTTAACCAATCAAAATAGAAAAACTGATTTTCCGCCGTCTGATAGTTCTGATTCCGAATAAAATATTTTACATGTTATGCCGTGATTTTTAAAATGCATTCATTTATTTATCAATTATTTTCACTTTTCATTTCTGGTCGTCGAGTAAGTCTTAAGACGAGTTGTTTACATTTTACCCTATCTTCAGACAGCGGTTGTGTCTGTTCTTAGCGCAGACCTATTTGATTACTCGGAACTGACCAGAGGTACCCTTAAATGGCATATAAAATTGTGATAAGCATGGTCTGAAAGGTGCCAAATGGGGGTCGACGTAGTTGGGGCGCGACCAGTTCGACAGATGCCGAAAAAATGATCAGAAGCCATGTCATGTGGTGTCGTTGAAATAAATTGGCGTTACTGAGTCAATTAAGAGGGTCTCGGGACTGACCCGAAGGGCCAATATTAGAAAGCGTGCTCAAATAAGATATCATTTTACTCAAAATCATGTCTCGAGTCGAATGATGGTCGTCTCGGGTTGAGAGGGCGTGAAAATTCAATATTAGAATATATTTTTAATTACAACAATTAAAAGCATTGTTAGAGACGTACTGACAGACAGACTTTATTATTTTAATTAGTTATAGAGATTAATATTGTCTATAAACACAAAAGCTTATACTTTTGCATGCATAAACAAATACTTTACAACTGCATATATATAAAACATCTTTTTATTGCAAAAATATTTTTTTAATGAAAAATTCCTAACTATAACTGATTATCAAAGGTTTTATTTTACATTTCAAGCCTTTTGTATGATGCTTTAAATTGTGCATATGGTTTTAAATTTCAAATTTGATAATTTATACAATGTTAAAATTAAACTCAATTTTATACTAACCTTAAACGAAGGACACCACTATGACTATGACTTACCATTATTTATACCATAAACTAATTTACAAAGAGAATTAAAGTAAAACAAAAATTTTATAAAATGGTTTACTAATCCCAAAACAACGAAAAATGCTTGAATAAATAAAAAATTTCGAAATTGTTAACAATTTATATTTTATTGTACCGTTTAATACCTCACTCGTCAAATTCAATTTATTTAGTATAATATAGCTATTTATTGAATGGTAATTTTGAACACTCGTGATATACAAATATTAAATATTTTATGATAGACATTAATAAACATTTTTACAGCTTATATACAACACGCCTGTGTTTATATAGTAATACAATAAATTATACAAAATACAAAAAAAACAAAATTTGATGTTAATTTTGAGAACAATGTTAACCTATTAACTCAAATTCTTCATCGGATATATTTTGATTGTCTTCGAGTATTGTAAATGATTCGCCGCCCGAAGGATTGGATACTTGGGTTTGTATTTCAATTCTATCGTCGAATTGTGGCCATTGTGGCGGTCTTTCTTTAATCAATTCGAAAAGTGACTGCTTTTCATTCGATAATATTAAATTTTTAGTCAATTGACACCAGCTGTCAAATTCATTTTCTGTATTACAATAGAAACATAGCGCGACCGAGGGATCAATTAATCTGACGTCCATACGAGATGCTCTCTCGCAATGAAAAGTCGAGTCGTCAGCGTCGGCCACGTCAAGATCAACGGCCTCTTGCGTTGTGTGCGGATCTAAATAAACGAGTTGATCGCCAACAGCTCCGATAAAATACAGTGCATGATTTGGTCGGCCGCCTATTATGCCCAATGATTGCTGCATAATAAACGTGGCCTTCAACGACTTAAAGTAAATGGGATTTATCTCTGATAGGCCTAATCTAAGTGGTATGAAGAGTATGAGCGGTTTCCACGCTGTTCTCGATTCATCAAGTATTAAATCATTGTTACTCTGATTTGATGCTATGCATAATTTTTCTTTGCATAATAATTCTATATTTTTAAGATAACATGTCAAATACTAAATACATCAATTATTTCTATTCAACGCTTACTGATATCATTAATGACTACCATATTATCCATCGCGACATGAATGGCAATATTATTCCACTGGTCGTAAACGGAAAGTTTTCTAAATAAATAAAGAGAAAATCAAATTAAGATCTAATCAATAGAATCAATTTTGCGAAATAATCACTTCAGAACTTGTGCCACAGTGTTGGGACCAAACCATTGGCCCACACTTTTGCCCTCACAAACGCCCATTTGAGCGATTTGATGGATCGAATAAGTGCACGATTTTTTCTCTTGAAATAGTTTCAACACTTCGCGATACTGGAGATTACTCTGAAGCGTGTCGTTGGCGGTCCAGAGCCAATCGCGCGACAGGTGTCTGTTGATGAGCGCCTGAGCCAAAACCATTTGCCCGCACCTCAACATACATCCCCACCCCGTGTCAGACGTCGGACCCGTTCCTCCGATTGCGGCAAAATTTTTGCGATACGTTAACCATATTCTTGATGTGAAATCTTTGCGGAGATCATCCAATTCTAAACCAATTAAAAATCATTGCCTTTATTTCACAAAAAAGTGAAAAACAATTTATATAATTTTCATCGCATATTATGCAACAATAAATGTTTTGAAAAGCTTTTAACATTTAAATGGTAACCACAAAAACAAATGAATGAATGATATGAGCTATGAATACCGTGTAACGAACTGTATTTTCTTCCTAATATCCAAACTGGTTCTTCAGATAAGTTGAAATCGTCATATGAATCATTGTTAGCGTCCGATTCGTAAGACATCATATAAACTATAAGAGAGATTAATAAATATAACAAATCATACACTTATGATTGCATGAGTGGATCGCAATCGACTTGAATGGCATACAATTTGGCGCATTATTGATAGCTATGGCATAAAAATCCATTAAAAATTTCGAAACATAGAGTAAAACAATTAAAAACAGAGCGAATGTAATGAAATCATAAATGAATGAATCAGTTCTCCACAAACAACTCAAGCAATTGTGAACCAACAACGAGTTGATGACCATTCAAACGATCATTTCAGGAGTGATTCACTGACGCGATCACTGATAGAGCACTGTCTGAATGCGTGTACACTTTGATGTTTTATGTGTTTTATACGTGATTGACATTTGCGTCTCAATGTTTGCTTACAATACGCTCACATGACTAGACATCGCATACAACGCTAGCGTTGGTCTGTTTTGAAGTACAGGTTAACCCATACTAATGAAACACAACAAACACTTGCGTTCACGATATTTCTACTTCTATTTACTAATTCAGGATTTGCGCACTTTTTAGTATTTATTAAATTAATTATAATCTAATTAAAAGAGTTATTAAATCCTAGATTTGAACAGAAGTTATGATTGCTTTGATTTGAAATAGCATTTTATTCTCTCTTTGATTACATTTAAAAATATTGACTATAAATTAAGTTCAATTTTTCATAAACGCAATCAGAAAATGTCATTCCGTAATAAAAGTGATAAAATTATTCAATTCATAATTGGAGGTATAATTGTGAGCATTATTTATAACAAATTAATTAATATAAGGGTATATTTGAGCAGAAATAATGTCGATAACGGATGTGAGCCGAAGAGAAGCGTTTATTATCAAAAACGCCAAAACAATTGCGCCAATAATTAAACTGTTGGCGCAGACCGTCATCGCCGGCAACGAAGACCAGGCCTCACAAGTGGCGCTCAATTGTCTGGTAATCATCAGCTCAGCCGCCACTTCGGTCCGATTCGAGCCGACACTCGGCAACGCTTTTATAGCGGAAAATCACTTTCTCGTGCATATCATTACCACGATTGTCAACAATAAGGCGACGAAACAAGATTTCGGTCTTTTAGTTAATCTCACGCGTTATCCCGAATGCGTTTTTCCTATTTATAAGTTATGCCCCAAAGATTTCACAATGAAATTGTTTAATTATTTGACTGACGACGAGTTAACCTCGGCTTTGATTACAAACTTGAGTCAAATAGAAGAGGTTCGCGCCTCAATTGTTTCCGATAACAAGTTTATTTTAAAACTGTTTGACACTTACGAGAAGTGTGACAATCCGTCGATGAAAAACGCGTGCATTTCCATCATAAGAAACTGCTGTTTCGATACTCAAATTCATGAAAAGCTTCTCAATCCGGACTTAGAATTATTGGTCAAATTAATTATGCCTATTACAGGTCCCGAAGAGTTTGATGACGAAGAGATGAACAGACTTCCCATCGATTTACAATATTTAGGTTCAGATAAATTGAGAGAAAGTGATGCAGAAATTAGAAAGTTATTGATCGAATCATTATTACTTCTTTGCGGCACTAAGATTGGCAGAGAAAGTATTAGAGACCAGAATTTATATTATTTACTGCGAGAGTATCACAAATGGGAACATGAAAAAGACATTAATAAGACTATTGGCGATGTGATTGATATACTCATAAAGAAAGAATCAGAAATCAATGTCGACAACTTGACAACTCTGCAAATTCCCGATGATTTAATTGAAAAATTTAACGAAATTGACAAACAATTATTAGAAAATGATTAACTCATTATTTAATTTTATATCGCTTTTAATATATATTTGAACTGTACTTTATATAATCGTATCATGAATTCAATTATTTCATTTCTAAATTAAAAATATAGATGTCTGATCATATTATCAACTATTTATTAAATTAGTAAATTTATTGTTTGCATGTTCTATATTATGTATGTAAAAATCTAGTGTATAAGTTATTGTGCGAATTAATTCTAAGTTAATTGTGAAAATAAAACAATAACACATTAAGAACCTAATCTTAAAGTTAGTATTTTCATTATATAATATTTATATCAGAATTATTTCGACCACTAAATCACACTTACCATTACATCCAGACTTTAAATGCTTTATTAAAATAGTCAATAAAATTATTCAATTGGATAATCTTTATTTGCTTATAAAATAATTATAAATACAAGATGGAAGATATATTTAAAATATGCCGTTATTCTTGATTTAACATAATATATGCTCGATTATCTATAAACAATATATGGTTCGTTATGCTTAACATAATTTTATTACTGAATAAACTAAACAAACATTTCTTAAAAACTTGCATTGGATTTAATTTAATAATTTGCTCTATTTTTAATATTTTTTTTAATATAAAACAGTTTTCTAGTTATTTTAAAATATTATTTTAATTAAACACTAAAAAATTCTGTATTGTATATTATATTTTAATTATTATACAACACTAATCATATATTAATTAATAATATATATGAATACAATTAATATAAATTATATATAAAGATACACAGAATTAGATGACATACAAAATGAATGAAAAATAATTGTCGAAAAAAATCTAAATTATAGTTAATATAAATAGCACTTTAGTACAAAGCAAACTAAACCATCGATCGTCGAGAGTCGCCCCCAATTTTTTCCACTATTTTGTTAATTAAAGGTAAACTTAAAATAGTGCCCAAAACTGGTACGCGTGAGAGGAAAGTGACGGCTGCGGGAAAAAAGCCGCGAAACAGGAGTATAAAGCCGTACGTCTCGACAACCATTCCGATGAGCGGCCAACCGATCATCACTATTGAGATACCGCTAAAGAAGGCCAGACTGGCCTTCCATTTGTGTTTCTGAAAGAAGAACCAAAACGTACGCTCGAGACCTATGATGAACGCCAGACCGGACAGGAAGAGGATGTTTCCGATGGCCAGCAATCCCTTGTCGAAGAGCATCATCACTCCCAACATGAGGAACGCGATGCCAAAGCCCGCCAAACCTAAACCAATCTTCTGAAAGTCGCTTATTTCCAGCATTGTCTTCGAGTGGTATACGTGTCTCCCTTCGCAACAAAATCACATCAAAGCCAACGCAAAATATGAAACACTAATTGCAAAACCATGTGATTGTTTTGGCTGTGAAGGCATAGATGTAAACACACGTTCAGCACAGCGTTCAACACAGCGTTCACTGATTCATACAACACGTTCAGTACAACTGAATCAGTATTGCGTGATCTGTCACTCTCTCGTCTGCTTTGCTTTCATTACGTACACATCAATAACGTAATCCACACTTTTCGCACCCCTTTTATTCCCCACTTTTCTCGGGTTTCGAGATTTTTTAAATAAATACTTTTAAATACTTTTAATTCCATAAAAATATCAATGAAATTAGATTTATATACTATTAAATTAATTAAAGTTAAATTTTGAAAACATAAATCTTTAAATGTTTTTAAGATCGATACTTAAACTCAATCGCAGTGTCAGTTATTTTATTTTTAACAAAATTTGTTTAGTAACTAATTTATAACTGTTATAAACCTATAATTAAATTTATTATAGTTTGATTGATAAACTTTATTATTTTCAATTTTCAAAGTTATTTGCATAGAAAATATTCTGATTTTGTTTATTCATTGTCAGTTTTTTTTTGCAATTCTGCTTATAATTCTAATTTGTGTTATAATGGCTAATCAATATTAATTATTATCTTTAAGCTTATATGTATTGTATTTTACATAATTGCAATTTTTAATTTGATTTGTTTTATGTTATATAGGATTTGGTTAAAAAAAACTTAAAAAATTCTTTAGTTTTAGCCTCTAATATTTTTTTCGAATTTTAGTTTCAAAGCTAAAATATTGTTTACCCTTACCCTTCCCTTACCCTTAACTTTATCTCATAAATTTTTATAGCCTTTAGTTAACCGTAGGTTAACCATAGTTTTATCGTTTAGGACATCGATTATACATGTATAAAAATGAGACATAATGCACAGTGAATAAGAAGTAAATTATAAGTAAATAAAGCTACACAAGTATATAAATTAAGTTTAATTAAGAATTTTAAGAATCAATAATTTTATAATAAACGTGTCACGTTCTCAAGTGATAGCAAATTAGAAATATTTATCGACAAATAGATAGTTATATAGAATGCCATTACAATACCAGTTAAGTTGGAATAAAAGCCGAGAAAAAGATATTCAGAACGAGATATAAAACTAAGTTCTCAATATATGAGAGAGGGTATCATTAAAGACTTACATAACTATACATATACAGCGTTACTGATAAGACGAAGCAAAAAATACATACTTCACTAAAGAGTAGCTGATGACTGTTATATACTTATAAGAAATTAAAAACGCTACTAAATTATGTAAAGTAACTATTGATGGGATAAAAAAGAAATTTAAACTCGGAGCAGATATTATTCAAAAGTCTAAAACGTTTAAAATAGTGAAAACTGAAATCTGCTTTCACTGAAATTTAGATCATTCGCACTATAAATATTCTGCGAGTAGACTCAAGAAATAGCCAATAAATCGTAGTTCTCCACCAATTTCGATGACAGCTCAATCATATTTAAAAGAAATGGTTATTTAGAAGAAATTTTAAAAATTTACGAGACTTTTACTCCAGAATTTTTGGCTTAATCTATGCCAACACGAATTGAAATGTGTTTACAAGCAAAAGGAAATAAAATTAATTATTAATTCTAGTATAAATTAGTTCATATATCATTAATTTAGGATAATTATAATTTTTAGAAATTCATATTAAATAATAAAAAAAAGTTATACAAAACTGTTTTAAAATACTGCAATTACTTTTGTCATGGCTTTTATGAGACAAAATTCCGTTTTTAGAAAAGCGTTCACAACAAGCGTGTGTACACACGAACCGAGTTCACACTATTCGGATTATACTGTACTGTACAGTAGTTTACATAACTTATTATAAGACTTTCTATGACTTATTTTACAAGGTTTTTCAAGTGCTTATCATTTATTATCATAATTGTGGAAAAGTTCAATTCACGTACAGTATTCAATGTTAGAACAGTAAGTTTATTAATGAATACCATAACATTTTTTTAAATCTATGTAATAATTTTTGACTCGAGATATAAAATTGCGAGAATATAAAAAATAATATCCAACTAATTAACTCGAAACTAGCATTCAATAGGGAATATTAAATGGATAGTACTTATGTCCAGTAACTATCGGACCATTCCATCGCAAATGAATGAATCTTTCGTCGCGATTCAAACTTTCGATCGCTTTCAAGTCCTCATCGGTTAACTCGAAATCAAAAACATCTAAATTCGAAATGATTCGCTCTTTTGTAACGCTCTTCGGAAGAACAGCCACTCCTCGCTGAACCTGATAGCGAATTAATATTTGACCAGCATTTTTGTTGTGTCGCGCAGCGATCTCTTTGATGACCGCTTCTTCAACCAGAACTGGATCGTCGGCTTTGGCTGAAGGTCTGTCCGGCGAACCCAACGGACTGTAGGCTAACATAAATCGTTATCGTTATTATAGTTTTAATTCTTTATTTTATAATAAATTTTATAAATATTAATAATTATAATTTGATGAGAAATGATATAAATTAGTAAAACCTGTGAGAACAATATCGCGCTGTCGACAAAACTCAATCAATTTAGTTTGATTTAGATATGGATGACATTCAACCTATTATGAGAAGATGGCAAAACTTTTTGAATTTCCAAACTACCAATGATGAAATCAATGCAAACCTGATTGACAACCGGTCTAATGGTTCCCTCTTTGATAATGCGATCGATTTGTTGCGAATTACAGTTCGACACTCCGATAGCCCGCACGCGACCACTTCTCTGCGCGTCCTCTAATCCGAGCCACGACTCGAGATAATCGATATCACTCACCACAACGTCTCCGCTCTCGTTTCGGGGAAACAGTACGTCTCCCTCGCCATAGCCGAGAGGCCAATGCAACAAATAGAGGTCCAGATAGTCGAGCCCTAAGTTCTTGAGCGTCAACTCTAGATTGATGGCCACTCGCTCTCGGAGATGATATGTGTTCCATAACTTGCTGGTTATGAAGAGCTCCTCTCTGGTGACCACACCGGTGTCGATGAGTTCGGTGAGCGCGCGGCCGACTTCGGCTTCGTTGCCGTACGCGAACGCGCAGTCTATGTGACGATAGCCGGCGTTCACAGCGGTCTTAACCGCTTCGTACACCTGACCGGCGGCCGACTTCCATGTGCCTAAACCGACGATCGGTATTTCTCTACCGTTGTTGAGTCGCAACGCTTTTGAAGCCATGGTTTTGATTAGTTTAATGAGAACTGAGAAAAGTATTACGAGTGACAAGTTATGGCCTTTTGTGAAGCGATTAAGTGTGAGATAAGAGTTGGACTTTGAGGGGAATTAAGCTTAGGTTAAGGATTTCGTGGCGATAAGAGAAACAGGTTATCAATGAGTATGACGTGAGCTCTTAACTGACACTCATTACATAAAAAGTTAAATTATTTCATCAAATTTATTGCTGTGGAGTACGACTGTTGAGACTCAAAGTTTGAGCGCTATAATTATAACTTATCTAATCATATAAAGCATGACAGCTATGTTTTACTTATATTTTTCAATCCTCAATAGCTTTAGAATAATTATTTGAAAAGTATTATTTAACAAACGATTAAGTTATTTAACATTTATTGTAAAATATTAAACAGATGGCAAATATATCAAACACGTGTGCGCTTAGGGTTGGCTCGTTGGGAATGTGCTTATACGTGCCATATATAAGTGCAGTGCCATATGCCATAGCCTTTTAAACACACAGACAACAACACCCCATCTATGATATGTTGTATTGTATTATTAATTACGTGCGATTTGTGGTATTGTATTGTATTGTAATTGTTAAATACAAACACTGTCTAATTGTGACATAAATTTAATAAAACCATGAATGAAATTCAAATATTGTAAAAGACAGAATCGCCTGAAGTGCAAACATTATACCGATAACAATGTTAAGCATTAATCACTGAAATTAAATGTTAATTTGACTGACATCGAGTCAAAATATTTGCCTTACTCTTAGTCTGTGAATCAAATTTAATCCAGAATTGTCCAAAAAT
>JAQIYA010001901.1:0-11238 GCA_034699355.1 Microtritia minima
ATTAAAGAAAAACAAAAAGTATTTATTTATTATAATGTTGATTAAAAGATTATTACACAGATTTCAATTGATTTCAAATGATTTCAACAGGTAATGCTTAATTCATTATCACTTTTGTAAGTTATAAAATTTATAAATTTTTAAAAATTAATTTATTTTAATTAATTTTAGTTTTTATTTAATTATTATTAATTGCTTTATCATGAATGTCTAAACTAATTTTTAAACAAATACATAAAAATAATTATATAAATATTAAATCTTATGATTTAATAAAAAAGAAATATTATAAATTATAGATTTATTATACGATAAAATTTTTTAATTTCAAATTATAAATTTAAGAAAAAAATATTTATGTTTTATTGATCAATAAAAGTGAATTACAACTTATAAATTAAGTGTTGAACATTATTTTTCATTATATTAAAAACATTATTTATAGATATTTTATGTCTGAGCACAGATTATGTTTGAAAACATTTATTTATTTTTATTTTCTGATAATAACGGATTATTGTGCAAAGTTTTTGCTAATTAGGCGTTTCATTACATGAGATAAATTTGCTTTAATTCAAAATTCTGTTCATAACATATTCCATAATTTAATTTTCATATTTCAGTTTTATAGAAATATTGTTTAGAGTGTTTAATTGTGTTTCGCTGTTTTTGACATGTTATTAAATCAAAATTTATGAAAAAAAATTAAGATCGATTCAAGCTATATATAGATAATAACTAATATTTTATATAAAAGCATATTATATAATGGAGTATATGGTAATTCTTTAGTTACTAATGTTCAAGTATTTGTGTTTAGTATCTGCAACTAAGAGATAATTAGAATATCAATCTATTTCACAAAAATATTAATTACAGTTAATTTAATCGTTAAAGTGTAAGTATTAACGTTAGATTCTATATTAAATACAACCAAAATCTAACAATTATTCAATTGTTAGTTCCTTTTGTCTATCCTCGGGGACAGACGGAAGCACACACACAGACGCACATCTCAAATCCATAACATAGTTTTTGTTAATGTTAAAATCAGCTAAAATTTATATGATTATATTTATATCTATTCTAATTTTTGCATTAAGTTTTATTATTAGAAAGAATTTTATAATAATCTCTATAACATATTAAAATAATAGAGTGTGTTCGTTCGTTCTTTCGTTAGTTCGTGTGTGAGTAAGTTTCCAACAATGAATTTTTATTGTTGAGTTAAATTTTTAAAGTAAATTTTTCTAATAACTTTTAAACTGAAGAATAAAACCGTTTTTTAAGTTTAATTGTTGTTTAAATTTAAAACAAAGCGTTATTCAGAATAATAATAATTTTTTATATAAATGTGATTTTCCCTTCTCCTATTGTGCATTATTGCTGTATAAAAAAATAAATCTTATGAAAAAAAAACCGAGAAATCAAAGAAAAATGGAGTGCAAACGTTATTTTAATATTATGAAGTTAATATTGTAAAAAAACATTGACTACATTAAAGTCACGCCATTCACAATATGTTAAAGTAAATGTTTGAATAATGTATTGCATAATGTATTGAAAAATGTACAAATCTGTAATATAGTTTATTGTTTAAAAGTTGGCGTATTACTAGAAAATGCTGCTTTGTTTCATACGAGCTTATAAATAAATAGTTTCTATTCTACAATTTCTTTTAGATCATGCGATGTAGAATTATTCAGCATATCGTGCATGAAAAGCGCAATATTGATAGTTATTTATATGGTACAATAAAAACCAATTATTTATGCACAACAAAAAATCGATAAATATTTATAACAGTTTTTATAACAAAATTGTTTAACTGCTACGACACAAAAGTTTATTGAATAATATTCTTGCGTTTCAATTTCGGTATATATCAAAATTTATCAACGATTTTAATAGTTAATACGTTGATTTAGTTTATATTTGGTTCAAATTCTACTCACGTATTAGATTTTAAAAAATTAAATTAAATAAGTTCTAAAGTGAATATTTTTAAATAACACAAAAGTTAAGAGTACACGAATGTAATCATAAAAGCGAATACAAAAATAGGTCAAAATTTAAAATTTTGAGGTCAAATTTAGTTTTTAAATCATATAATAGCTAATCTTAGCTAATATTATGGAAAATTTGAAATTTCACTATTTTCTTTTCAACATATTTAACCTTTAAGTTATAATTTAATTGAAATTTTATAAATAATCAAATAAAAAAGTCATTATTTATTTTTAATCACTTTTCAATTTTAAAAATCTAAGCTTTTAACTAATTTTAAAAATTAGAATTTTCTATCAAAAATATTAAACAAACATACGATCGCCCATACTTTTATATCAATAACTATCAATAATACAGATTGTTAAACATAGTATAATAGTTAATAGATTTAGATTGAAAATATCTAACATCCACTTATGATCACATAAGCCAACTCTATAATGTTGTTTCAAGAAAAGGCATATAAACGGATTAAGAAATAATCTTTATATAACAATTGTGTTCAATTATCTTTTTATTGAAGCACGACATGTATGACATGATATATGTTTAATATAGAAATAATGGAGTTGTTACAAGTGACAAATACACTTAAGAGATCAAACTCATACTTAATTTGAATAAAACACACTAAAAGAGTTTGTCTGCAAAAGGTCTCTCAGTTAAAAAGCTAACCTTCAGATACTAAACCTTTGAGTTTCAACATTTCCGCTTGCATTTAAGAGATAAAATTTATTGTTAATAAACGATGCTATTCTTAACAAAGAAAAATTAAATGTCAGAGTGTTTGTAGTGTTGCAACGAGTGATAAGTTATAAAAAATTATGCAATTCTAATGATGAATTTTTATAATATTTAAGTTATAAAATAAATGTTCGTATAATATCACTTTCAAAATTTTCTGTTTAATTAATCGAACGTTTTTAATTATACTTTTATAATAAATATTTAATTGAATAGCTCTAAAAATAAAAATAATGTTTCAACTATTTTCATCGTGTTGTTACATAATTCTATGCTTAAATCGATTTTTAATTAACTATTTTCCTTATTCAATCAACAATATTTTCAATTGCACCACAAATGAACAATTCAATTATTAAAAAGAATAAAAAACATTGCAGACTAAAGGAGAAACTAATAAGAAATAAAAGAGACTAATTTAAATCAAATCAAGAGTAAGCTTATTATGGAGAATTTTTTCCCCTATAATATAATTTATTTATATAATCCATTAGCACTATTCAATTTATTTATTCCAATCTAATTGTTGCGTCAAATTTGAAAATTACATCATTAATAACACTTCATTAACTACGACTCGTAAGTTTTAATTAAAGTTATGTCTGAATTAATACTGCTTTATTGATGTCATTACTAAGCTTTCAGCAGTAACTTATTTCTAATTTAATATCAGATAATAATATTGATATATGCGTATAAAATTTAATAGATAACAATTAAAGTTTGATAAGCAATACGTACTTCTAATTTATGAGTTTGGTCTTCTGTTACTTCGGGCTCTTTAGTGCGGATTAATTTGCCAACAATAACCATAAAGTTGGTCCTTAGATTATTTTTTGCTTGAATATCTGCCGACATTATGTTTGAGTGCTTAGATATTTGAATTATTCTCTAAACAGCTATTGCAGAGCTAAACACCAATTTATGTTTCTTCGAAACTGCCATTTTTGCCATTTGTTTGTTAGAATAAAAATAAAATTTACAATAAATTTAATACAGCCTTCATTTCAATGATAATTAAAGCCAAAATGGCAATCAATATATTAGACACTTACCAAATATTGTTGCGCTTATTTAGAGTGAAAAGGAATAACTAAACTATGGTGTGCTATGAAGCGATTCACTATCGATAACACGATCGGATGCATAATTGGTGCGTTTGAAGTGATACTCGACCGCCGACTAAATTCTCATGATATGGTCAGTTCTGCCATTAAAATATTTGAACAATTGATTATAGAGTCAAAAGCGAGTGCGAGACACTTACTGGAAAATGTGCGATAAATCTATTAATTCTACCAAAAGAAGTTGTATAAGAAAAATAAACTACAATCTACAGGAAAAATAATTTTGACAAAATACTAGTGTCTTCTCGTTTGTATTGAAGTCGAACGCAATGCTCTCTCCCTTTCAATTTTCTTTGCACACTACCCATTCTTCGATCACATTTATCGACCCGACATCAGAGCAAGCAATTCGTTATTTCGACTCTCAAAACATCTAACTGTACAGAAATTGTGCATTTACTGCGCAAAAATGCATGAACTGTACGGCGAATAACGTTTATGTTACAAACCAGTGATGTTCAACTGTAAAATTTTGGCAAAAAGCGTAAGCTTTTGTTTTGCTTATTCTTTTCCAAATGCTCAAACTCTGCTCAAACCAGTTTAAGCATGATTAGGGGTACTATTAAAATTGTTAATTAACATTCAAACATTTATTAACAGTGATTTTTATTTATCCACCAATTTATTATTAATGATAAAAATAAAAAGAAAATCAAAAGTTATGGTTAACACCTGTTAAGCTTCATTTATAAAATTAAAGTCTAATTAATATTTCTTTTAAAGTGATATTAATTTAAGAATAAATTTACCTATTATTTACTGTAAATAATTTGTGATAAGTAATTAAACAAAAAAAAAATACTATGATTTATATGATAAAATATAATCCAAACAAATTATTTCAGTAAGATATCTACAGAATATGATCTAGAATTCAATTCTACACATATTCAAGTTAACTGATAGCAAAAATAAAATTGAAAATTAAATAAAAGTGGTTTTATAGTAAAATTGAACTGAAGCTTGAGCTTGTACTCAACATTGAAGTTAACTTAGTTTTAAACTATTTGAGTGCGTTGGGCTGAAAACAATTAATGGCAGCTATTTATTTTAAACTTTTATAATAAATACCTTGACCTCTAAAAATAATTAAATTTTAAAATTGCAGTTTTATGTACATTACTCAACATTCAAATAGCGAAAAAACCTGACCATTCTATTCAACAAATTCAGATAAAATTTCTAATTTGAGTAATTGTAAATCTTTAATAGTACAGTAGTAATTTAGAAATATGGGCTCAATTGAATTTAAAGTCAAGCGCTGTCAAAATCAAATGAGAGCAACTAACACGCTAGACAGTGGCAATATTTTTTTGTACGAAACTTTAATAACAGACATGCTTTAATTGACAGGCATGTCAAGTCTGTATAACAGTTATAGATAGCAATTAACGCGGGAAAAGCGGGTAAAGTTAATGCGGCTAATAATGAGCTAATGTGTTGCAATCAAATTTTAAAAGTTAAGACTAGTTTTTTTATTTCACGTTTTTCCATTTTAATTTTTAGCTTTTCTTCAATTTTGCAATTTTGGTTTATATCATTCATCAGTTTTCTTCTCCTCTATTTTTTTTCTACCAAAAACTAAATTTTAAAAATGTGTTCGCGTATACATACATAAAGCTTATTATTAATTGAGTTAATTAAATGCTCGCAAAGATCTGTTCATGAAATTCCGAAAACAAACACACGGACACTAAATCGCGAAACAGAGAAATCTCGATGTGTTCGCTATTGTAGTCTTGACTTTTAATGATCATAGAGCTCGACAGTGTCTTCCTCTTGTAGGAAGAAGTGAAACAAAGTGGTGTTAGAAATGAAGAAATTTCAAATTTAATAATAATAATTAATCTTAAAAATTAACAATCGATATAATACTTTAAATCTTTTGAGACAGAATGTGCAATGAAATGCAAAGTCAGCATAAATTAAGAAATAAGTGATAATTAAATAGTAATCGTAAATTTATGAAATATTTAGTGTGAAAGATGGCAATTAAAAATTTTTTCGTGAAATTTAAGTAAATATAAAGTTAATTTTTAACGAAATAATTTCAAAATTGATATAAAAGTTTTATAACTTACGACATTATAAATTCACAATTTCAGTGAATATTAGTTATAAAACTTTTATATCAATTTTAAAATGTGTACCGACATTAAGAAAACCTTATTACATGAAATAATTTCATTTAGGATTTTTATAAAAGAATATTAAAGTGAATGTATTAAAAACAATAAGCAATTATAAATTATAAATAAATTGTACCAATAAAACAAATAAAAAATTCTCCATTTGTCGTTACCGTGAGTTTTCCTAAACTGAAAATTTAGCTAATTTTAAATATCTTAAATCTATAAAAACACAACATTTTAGATACAGATTCGTATTAAACCTTTAAAGAACATTAATGAGACGGATTATATAAAGATATAATAATAGGTGCCCTAATTTCCACAATACTCTCGTCATTATTTTCCTTAACGTCGCCTATTATAGCATTTTCTGCTTTAGATTCAGTTCCCATTGACGAGCGATCCATTAATTTTGCGATGTCTTCGTCAGAGAAGAGACTATTAGAGCTATCATTTTGCTTGGAGTAGTTGTAAATGGCGTTAAAGTCAGTAGACTTCAAAAGATTGAGCAACTCCTGCAATGTCATAGAGTGGGGTCTTTCGTGATCGTCACTCATTCGGAAATATTGTCCCCTTTGAATAATCATTTTATCCAATTTGCGTTTGGCGTTCGCGCGCTTCACAATACTCTCGTCGACAGTGTTGGCCGTCACTAATCGATAGACAATGACCGGCTTTGTCTGTCCAATTCGATGGCATCTGTCCTGAGCCTGCAAATCCATTTGCGGGTTCCAATCGCTGTCGTAAATGATGACAGTGTCAGCTCCCGTCAGATTTATGCCCAAACCTCCCGCTCGAGTAGAGATGAGAAATATGAATATATCTGAGTTGTTATTGCTATTGAATTCCTTTATATATTTCTTTCTCTCATTCAGACGTGTCGATCCATCGAGAACTCTGTATTTATATTTCTTATAAATACAGTATTCTTCTATAATGTCCAACATTTTAGTCATTTGAGAGAAGAGCACCACTCGATGGTTTCGGGAATATAATTGAGTTAATAATTCGTCCAAAACGCGCATTTTTCCTGAGCATTGAATTAAATCTTCATTAACCAAAAGTAAACCATTTTTACTGAGAGGCCATTGAATAAGATAGGGATGATTACAGATTTTTCTCATTTGCATTAATATATTGTTCTTAGTGAATCGGCCGAACGAAACGAATTGAGGAGTTGTAGCATCGCTTATAAGCTCTTCTGGTATTTTCATTTTACTTTCATCTAATAGTAAACTAGAATTAGAAGAATCGTCATCCAAATCGCTGTCAAGCAATTCAGCGTAATTAATATTTTTAACACACTTTCGACGTTTTCGGCCTTCACTCAAATCAACAGAATAGTTATCGGTTTTCAGCTATCATAGCAAATAATAAATTAAATTAACAATTAAATTAAATATTTATTCAATCTATTATATTATTTGACATACTTTTCCTTTATTAACCAATTCAATAGCGGACTCGTATAGCAATCGTTGTGCGCTCGAAGAGGGGGCGTAAACAAGAATTTCTTTCTTCGGCGGTAAATTCAGACCAACTTCTGATTTGGTACGTCTCAACATAAAAGGTGATAATATCTGATGCATTGTCGTAATGATCTTTTTTTCCAATTCCTGTTGTATTATCTGTTCATCACTAGAACTTAAAGCAAACCAAGACTCGAAGCTATTTCAAAATAAATTTTTAAAATTAACTTTTATAAATGTTAGCTCATAATGTGATAGTGATTATGAGAGCTTATTCTCAGGAATAATCTTAATTAGCAAACTGTTTGTTTAATTGAGAAAAACTTTAAATAGCATGAGTACTTCAATAATTTGCTTACATTTCTAAGTCATCAAATATAACATCTGAAATATAGTTTAATAAAGCCCATAATTCAGCCAAACTATTGTGAATAGGAGTACCAGTGAGTAACAATCGATTTTCAGAATTTATTTGACGCATTAACCTATTTAAACAAAATCAATATACAGGTAATATTTAAATATCTGATAATATGAAGCTCTAAAAATATCAATAATTTAATATTTAACAAAATAAGAAAAAGTATATTAAAATATATTCAATTTGATTTCTAGAAGAGTTATAAAAATGTTTAAATTTAAAATATAATATTCACTTTTGAATATTTATATCAATTCTTCATAATTAAAAATTAATTAATTATTTGGCAATTAAGTGATGTAATTATTAAATTTTAACCAATAAAAGACAAACAAAATTTTAGTTAAACTTATGAAACATATAATATAGTTTTTGGTAAATTTAAAAATCGATTAAAGCAGAAAACAAACTCAAAACTCATCAAAATCATGCAAACAAAAAACCGAAATAATTACTTTGCGAGCTGACAGCCGTAATTTTTAATTCTGTGTCCCTCATCTATTATCACATAAGTCCACTGATATTTTTTCAAGCAATTAATCTCGCGTTTCACTGTTTCATATGAAGTAATAACAACCGGCAAATACTTTATGCGTTTATCATTTACATAGACATTATGCTTCACACTAATCTCATATCGTAAGTGCTGTCGCTCTTTCTTTTCGCCATAAAACAGAAGAGTCTGAATAAGAGGAGCGAAGCGCTCGAACTCGTACTCCCAGTTGTGTAGTGTCGAAAGCGGGGCCACCACTAGAAATGGTCCCGAATGTGAACAACTTTCTATGATGTGAGCGATCAGTGCTACGCATTGAATAGTCTTTCCTAAACCCATTTCGTCCGCAAGTATGCCATTCATGTTGTTCTCCTGCAATATTTTAAGCCAATCGAGTCCATCCAATTGATAGTCACGCATATGAGTGCCTATTTATAAACATATAAACGCTATTTTCTAGTAATTAATGCCATTTATCGCAATTTAAATATAATACCTGAAAGAAGAAATGGTTGTCTCACTGAAATGGGGATTCCATCTAATATTCTCTGCTTAGGCCTCGACTTATGAGCAAATGAAGAGCTATAACTATCGAAACTGTCGTCAGAAGAATCATCATTTAGCAGATTAGAAATTTCTTCGTTGCATAAAATAGCGGCCTTTCTTTTATATTTGGTGCGAACACTTCGCGAACAACTACTTTCTTGACCGTCTTTATTGTTCACTTGAGTCAGTATTTGCCGATTATTGTCACCAGTTTTTGAATCGCTTCGCGTGTTATAGCGTTTATTTTCTTGAGCTAAAAAATTAATTTAGTGTATATTTTTACGGTACAAATTCTACTGTACAAGCAATTAATTAAAAGCATATTTCCTGCAATAAAATTAATAACACATTTCAACCTTGGATTTTAATATTGAATTGCAATTAAATAAAATTTCTAAAATGAAAAAACGAGAGAATACAGAAAACTACTGTAATTACTGATACGAGTGGACAAATAAGAGAAACAAAATGCGACTCTAATGAAACGCATTAAAAATATTGAAAACATAATTACACGAAACGTTAGTATCGAAGCGTTTGTTCGCCTTATTTCGATTCTCCTCCTCTTCGCGTAACTTTTTCCTGTTTGTGACCAACTTTTTCGACAACACTTGCGAATAGAATTTGCTTTTGTTCAACAGTTTCATGAGCTGTTGAAATCGCTTTTCGGTGTCGTCGACCGACGTATCGCTTTGTCCACCTGTTTGTCCACCTGTTAGTCGACCGCTCGGCTCGTCATTCAGTTCCACGCAATCCATCCATTGTTCGCTCGGCTCGTCGTCACCACTGATGACTAGATCTCTATTACCGGTGGACATAAAATGGGGCGATATTTGGAGAGATTGTGAAGAAGTGGAACAGTTCGCCACATCATTGTTGAGATTAGTGTTGATTTGAGTGGTATTGAAAAACTGGTCGTTAGAGTCGTAATATAGTAGGCTTGAAGTCGAGTCCTCGTCCGACGACTGCGATTCGCTTTCAATCATTTTTCAATCATTCATTTGCCATACATTTCCAAATAAATCGTAACAAAAATGAGCGCATTTGGCAGTGATTTGAGACAATTACTGATTTGAGCACAAACAGGGAGCGAACACTTATTTTGAACACATTGTTTCGGCTTTTATCACAAACCAATTAATGGCATGAAATAATGCGAGACATTAAACATCTAAACAAAAGTACAATCGATGAGTAATTGAGTGGCGATCGCAGTGACAGACAATACGATCACCAAATCAAGCAAAGAAAGCGAGAAGTGATGAGAAATGTATAGAGAGATGAAGTGAACTGTTAGTAGTGTTGTGTTGTTGTTATCATTCATTCTATTAGTTATCATTCTATTCGATAGCAATCAAACTCATTGCGAGCGCATTGCGAGCGCGTTCAGAGACGTCGCCTTCCCATTGGCTCACTCGACGCCACACCGGCGTTCGTTGCCATGGCCACCAACAATCAACACAACTCGTGTTTGAGTTGATTTGAATTTATAAATATAAACACTACTCAACTAATTATTGCTATTGAATATATAATTATTATTAATTTTTACACAGCAGTTAACATTTTCTAAACACAAACGTCAAATCGTAAAAACATATTAACATTAAACAACAAACTTATATTAAATTTATTACTGCATATTAAGCTTTATTAAAAATTCTGTATAAAATATCTAAATGTTTAGATTGTTATAAATTATCATCAGTTAAAACTTAAAATCAGATAATTTAGATCTATTTAAATATTGATTAATATAAATGATTTCTAGAAAAGTAATTTTTAAAAGCAGTCAAACTGTTTTCGCATGAATTCTTAAAAATATTAGTCTTGAAATAGTTTGTGTTTATTTGGTTAGAAGTAAAAAAATATATATAAAATGGTATAGATTTGTAATTTCAAAGTGAACACTCGGCCATATATTAATTTGTATTATTTATACAGTTCAGTAAAGAAGTTTGCATTATATTAATTAATTAGATTAATAGATTAATAAAATTTTAAAAAATTCAACAATTCATAACTTTTTACATTCAATTTAATGTCAATTTAAAGTTAATAAACAGAATTGCTTTAATAATCACAATTAAATTCCATATTTAAGTTTCCAAAAGTTTTCACACGACTCTTTGTAATATCCGTCAACGATTTTATAATTGCGTGGATTCATGTCCATATACCTGACCAGCGGATTCACCACAGATCTGTCTATAGCCTCAACCCATTCATTGTTGTTTAGTTTTGGTGGTACGCTAGTCATGGATTAACGAATTAACATTAATAAGTTTAAGTTATT
>JAQIYA010001902.1:0-11237 GCA_034699355.1 Microtritia minima
TACTTATGTTACTGATATAACGTTGTTTTATAAGTATTGTAAAATACGCGGTTACTTTCCGAAAATCGTGATATATTATCAATTTATTTCATAAATTTAATTTACAGTTTTTAACTTAATAAAAGATTAAGTAATTCCTAATTTTAAGATTATATTAAGATTAATATTATATTGGATTAAAAATAACATTGTTCTATACTTTCAAATTTTCTTTAATAAATTGATTTTATGCAATACTGTGTGTTTATAAATAAATTTATCAAATAAAATTTGATTTTGCACAGCAAAATGGAATAAAATAAAAATTTTGCAATATATTTGATAAAAGATTGCAACTTTTACTATAAATTTCTAAATAAATAAATTTAGATAAATTTCTTTACTATGCAAACCTCTGTTAACCTCTGTGTTTGGATTTTAAAAATTGGTTGCCTGTGAGTAGAATGATTTTTTAAATGAAATTTTTGATTTATAAATAAAGAGTCCAAAACCAATATTGTTAGTTATGTACAACATTCTTCTATACTTTCAAATTTTCATGGCCTTTACATGAAAAGCTTTTCAAAATGTATAATTTAGTAAGACTTATGGAAACAAAAAGAAAGTAACAAATTTTGAATAGTGCGCAGACATTGTGTCAAAATAGTACGAATACCGAGAGTGACAAAAATTTATTATTTTGAATTTTATTAACAAAATAAGTTAATAAAATACAATGAATCGCGAACTTAGTGAGCTCTTAAGTAAGTAAGTAAGAAAGTGAGTAATTTAGTGACACACAAATAAAATAAGCTCATAATTATGGTGACCAACCGTACAGATCTTGTCTGGACAGTACAGATTTGTAATGTTCTGTCCAGTGTACAGATTTATGTCAAATCTGTACTATGAAGCGTACAGAATTGTAAAAATTTAAACATTAATATAATACAAAATTTAAAAAATAGCTTTTAATATAACAGATCAAATTTTTATTTTTATTTTGACAATCACACTAAAATATGGATACTGTTAAATCTATTCTCTTAATATTTATATTAAATTATTAATATAAAATTTTTATCGAAACTTGAATATTGAAATTTAACAACAAATAAAATATTTGAATGCAATGATATTACATATAATATAATATATTATATTAAATATAATATATAATATATTACAGTAAAGTTTTTACAACAGTGTTATTCAATAATAAAGCAATTATTATAAATAATAAGTGAAATATGTTTATAATAATTAAGTGAAATATGTTTATAATAATTAAGTGAAATATGTTAAAAATATGAAGAATTTAAATTATGATTTAGGCAAAGATTCTTTATTTGAAGAAATAAAAATGTTTAATTTATACTTAAACAATGAGGACATTAAAAAGAAAAAGTTAACCATTATTGAAATGTATTGCAATATTTGATCTTCACATTAAAATTATTGAAACAGTTATGGCAATACCAACTGGAAATGATTTTGTCGAAAGAATATTTAGCCATTTGCTTCATATATGGACAGACGATAGAAATCTACTAAGTATTGATTTAATAAAACCAGAACTTTGTATTAAAAATAATTTTAATTTAAATTTTATTGAATTTAAATCTTATATAAAATCTAATCATAATTTATTAAAAGCTGTAAAATCCCAAAAAAATATGTTTTAAATATTAAAATAGTAAAATATTTTTAAAAATATTTGCACAGATTTTTGTCCAGATTTTTTAAAAATTTTGTTCAGAATTGTACAGATAAAATTCAAGTATCTAAAAAGTTTTATTTATAAAAAAGTCCAGATTTTGTAAAATTTAAGTTGGTCACCCTACTCATAATAGTGTTCAATCTTATGTTCATATTGTTTATAAATGATATCTTCATTATTGAATTTAAACTTTTAAAAGTTAATAATTTATTTAAATTTTATTTGTAAATTTATAGGTTGTCACGTCGTTTCAGTATCATATTGTAATATATTGTAAAACTATTATTGCAATAACAAAAAATTAAAATAGAAATTTTTTAGATATATTAAATGTATTAAAGATTTCTTTATTTTAATAATTCTGAAAATTATACTTTATATACTTATATTTGATTTTTACGATACTTTTAATTTATTAAGGCTTATAAAATTCTTTACAAATATCAATTTCAACGGCTCGTAAATACGGATAACAAATTCGGTATTTGATATTTAAAAGCGAAAATTTTTCCGACTTATAGTGATCTCGTTGGACGCATGTATGCGATGTATACTTGCATAGGGCATCAACGAATCACTTCACAAATGAAATTAAACTGGAGTTATAGGCAAAGAAATCGACACCAATTTGCGAGTTATTAGAATCGATTTATTTGGTAGAGTTGGCAAACTTGACGGTCAATAGAAAGTATCGGCAAAACAGAACAAACATCTGCAAACATTTGGTTTAGAGAATGCAAATTAGAAATTATGATTAATTTGTATTAATTCTTAATTACTAAAGAAAAATAAATAATTTTCACTTTAAAGGCAATCAACGGTGTCATTACAAACTGATTTCCGCACGAGAATCCAATCAATCTATTCTTATCGCTAACCCTCTCCATAGCGTTCAGCATCTGGAATAAAAATTTATCCAATAATTATCCATCAAATTATCAAATTATCCAAAAAAAACAAGCAACAGAATTACCTTCAAATGATATCTAATCGAAACAAAACGTGTGCTATTATATAGTCTCTTATACGAAACGCCTGTTTCCTTATTAATGGTGGCCGTCATTCGGTTGAGCGAGAAATGACACGACAGACAGGACACGAGAAACGCCGACATCGCCGACAGCGTTGTCGTGTGTATCGACTCGTAGACCACATTCTGCAATAGCATCAAATTGATGGGTATAAGCGTGTAGACCAGCGCTAAGTAGTAGCGCTTCCAGAAGCCATTAAATACAGCCACGGTTTTGCAGGCCGTGTCGTGCTCGACAAGCAGGCGCCGAATGGCCAACTGACTGGCCAGACAGCGACCGCTAATCGAACCGATTTCGCCATTAATGGCCTGAAAGCGCAGCCGACAATACAGGCACTCGATATAGTAGTAGAGAAAGCTGGTCAGTATGACGGCTATCATGCAGCTGGAAGTGGCCGTAAACAGAGCGGACGACGCGATGGCCAGTGTTATGCTGTTTCGGCGTAATTGTGTTGCACACGTGATGGCGGCCATCGCCAGATAGGAGAGCGAGTTCTGATAGATGGCCGCCCGGATTAGGGCTTTGAATGTTTTCACCCTAAAGAAGAACCGCAGGTATGCGTCGGCGTCACCGACGCTCAACCGGCCGACCGGCTCGAGACCCTTGAGTACGGCTATGATGCCGATCCAGCCCGAGTACGAGAACTTGTAGACGTTGAAGAGATAGCAGATTCGAGCGCAGAGAATGTAGAGTAGAAGACTGAGCACGTATAGCACGACTGTCGAGCCGCCCAAGTGTTGGACGATGTCGACGAAGAGCGGCTGTATTTGGTTCTTCTTGTGGAGAATGATGTACAGCGCGAAACGGACGGCACTCGCGGCCATCCAACCGGTGACTAGAATCGACTTGAGAGCTGGCCATTTCGGTTTGGTTCGGGTGTTCGGTGTGATTGCGGTGTGGATGAGTCCGATGGCGTACAGCGGGGCGTCGATGTCGGCGATGGCCAATTCGGCCGCAATCGGTTGAGTAGTGTCGATGCCGTACTGACGGAATGATTGAATGCGTTTTTTATAAGCAATTATGTTCATTGTGTCGATCAATTCGATACTATTATGAATTCTTTTTCTCTATACTATTTTTGTGAAATTCATTTTAAAATTGTAAAATCTATATTTTGTGATGTAAGCTATGAATTAATAATTAGCGTTAATGATAAAATATACGTATACCGCGTACGTGTTTAGCATCAAACGAATCGATTGAAAATTTTATAATTTTGAACTTAGTTTATTAAAACAATAATAATAATAATACTGACACTATTGTGTCTGTATTTTAAATATGAAATTTTTGTTAAAATGTAATTGTTTGTAAAATATTATAATTATTTAACTGACACTAAAAATTATTAAGTTTTAAAAAATGTTTAAACACGTGACACAAAATTAATCTTATTTATATCAAAGCATTTCACAAATAATTTTGGTTATATGGCAAAAAAAATGTTTATAATTAAAGTATGATACAATTATATTAATTAAAGTTGATTAACATTTGACAATAAATTTTTTTAAAGACTTTCATTGTTTAACTTTCTTAAAATAGCTTTAAATTTTCAAAAATAATTACATTGTCATAAATTGGAGCGCATATACACTTATATACATGTATATTATATTATATATATTATTACTTTTGACTCAATCTTATTAGTTATATAGCTGTCTTTGTGTCCAAACTCTGAACACGGTTTCTATCAATTTCACATTAAGCCATATGAATAATATTAAATAGAAATTTATTTATAGCGTTAATTAAAACAAGTACAGAGAAACCTGTATAAATTCACACACTCGGAACCGAAAATTTTAAAGTGTGAAAATATAGAGGGATTAAGTTTGAACATATATTTATTAAACTAAATAAAGCAATTAAATTTGATATGTTTCATCAAATAATGAAGTCTTTTCCTATGATATTGTGACGACTAAATCACGTCTTAAAATAACTTATTGAATAATTAACACAAAGTTTAATTATAATAGTTTTATTTAACTAATGTAATGAATGATTAGAGAACTTAAAAGACTTTAAAACAGTTTATCAAAACTGAGTGAGAACTGAAAGAGAGAGTGAGATCAGATCTGAATGAAGGGTGCAATACATTGAGCTTATATACCAATAATTTTATATCATTAAAATTATTGTCTCACAACACATCGTGAGAATGGAATTCAGTTTCGTTAACAAACTGTAAACATTTCTTAAAAAGTAATTAATGAATCATAGATTTCACATTTTCTATGAAATCATTTCACAAAACATTCATTAAGCATAACAGTTAGCAATTAATTATTGCAAACTAAACATAAAACAATTTTTATGTTACAATATCTATAAATTTAAATTAAAAATTTAAATTATTTACTAAATTTACAATTATTGATGAGTCAATTCGTCAATTTTATATAAATTAAAGAAAAAATAACTTAGTTTTCCTTTCATTGATTACAAATTACATTAATTAATTATATTATTTGGTTTCAAAAAAACACGTAAAAGTGATAATATAGAGGTGTGAAATTAATTCCTATGTTTAACATAAGTCCATATTGATGGGACCAAAGTGTTATGTGATATTCAGGGTTGTCGTAATCCTGGAAACAATATCACCCAATTCGGGAGGGAATCGGGAGACAAATAATGGCTTAATTCTGGAACTTTTCGGGAAATAAAAATACGCAATCAAAATATTTATTAACACCAAAAACATATTTTAATAGTTAAATATTACAAAATAATGATATTTAACTTAAAAAACTATTAAAATTAATAAAGTATGATTTAAAATATTTAACTTAATATTTATTTAAAATAATTTTTAATAATTTATAAAATTTAAATTACACTTTGAGTTATTGTGCTGTTGTTAACTTCATCCAAAAACTTTCTTAACAACATGGGTTTTAACGGCTCTCCATTCAGTACTCCAACTAATACATTAACTATAAATCTATTCAATTTATCAGTAATTTCATCCAAAATTAAAAATATATAATTATTGTCGACAATTTCTAGTATTTTAGCCAAAGTTAGGTTATATATCACTGATATTAGACAGTTTGTGAATTTATGAAGGTTTCTCTGTATATAATTGTGCACGAAATTATCGATCTCTAAAAATTAGAGAGAAAATATGGTCGTAAATGCAGAGGAGTGTCGATTCTTAATATGCAATAATAACTACTTCAATATAATTATCTTTATATCAGGTCATCAAAAATTAAATAATTTAATTTAATTTGAAACAAAATAAAAAAAATAGAGTATAGGATATTGTATTCGTTAAGAGTAAGACGTAAGAGTAAGAGTAAAAGAGTAAATTCTTGAATATTAACCTATGACTAAATCAAGGAATTAAAGAGTCTGAAGTTTTAAAGTATCACAATTAAATCTAATAAAATTAAAAGAGAATAGTACGCAAGTAGTGATAAAGCACAACCCCTTCTACCAGAAAAAATTTAATTTTTTCTGGTATAGGGCAGGAGTGGTGTGCCTTTGAGAAAAATTTCAAAATGGCGGCTCGATATGCGCGCCAAAAAATTAAAATTTAGGGAGGGTATGTATTAGTGTGACCAGATCTCAAGATTTGTCGGGAGATCTCCCGAAATGGACCTCTTTCTCCCTTCTCCCGCGCCTACCCTTGTCGGGAGGCTCAGTACTCCCGATTTAGCAATTTTAAAATTTGTGTCGTATATCTATTGTATTATTCATTATCTACTACTAATTAATTAATTAATTAAATTAGAGAAAGTTGCATAGAATTAGATTTTTATTTTAATAAATATAAATTTTAATAATAGCAATGTATTTATGTACATATATATAAAAATTACATTTAACCATAAGTATTCATTTGTATTCAAATCTATTTGCGATTTGTTTAACATTTCATTAAATAAAGATTCATTGTTTTATGAAATAATTATGTTTAATAATTTATTAAATATGCCTAAAATAAATAATTCAAAATTTAATTCTATTGATTGTATTGATTTTCAATCTTATGTAAATCTATTGAAAATCTATTGAAATCTGTAAAATTTTTGAAAAATATATTATTTTCAAAAATAATAATTAGTTATAAATATAAACTTTAAATTTAAAATAAATGGTTGGAAAAATTTATAGTAACACGGTGATCAAAAAGTTCTCGGCCTAACATAGAAAGAGATAACTAAAGAGAAAGAGAGAAATTTAAAAGCTATTTTTTTATCAATAAAGTCATCAAAAAACTTAGTTTACTCTTAGTAACAAAGCATAGAATCATTTATTTTGTTTCAAAATTTTTTTAAAAATTTTATCTTAAATTACAATCTAGGGATCTCTATGACTCTCATATCTTTGCACTGGATAACAGTCTATCGAAAATCTGGACATAGGATAAACCAATAGCACCGATTTAAGTCAAAAAGTGTAGAAGAGAACAATTTCTTATACACATTCTTCGATAGCGGCCATCGATGACCAAAATTTTTTTACAAAAGCACTGCCTGGCAAAAGTTTCTTTGATGGTACTTTTTTAGAATTATTTTTTATATTTTAAAGTAAAATTTATTGATATCTATTTCATTATTTATTATCAAAAAATCAATTTTCAACTTTATTTAATGTAAAATATTATTTATAATATAATAAAGTATAATCATATGATATGGTTTGATATAATAATATCTAATTTTTTTTGGTTTAATATTTTATTAATACAACTAAATAATGAAAATTTTATATATTTACACATAATAATTATATTAAAATAGAATAATTTTAAGTTTCAAATTATAATAGTTATCATTAAATAATATTTATATTTGAAAATTGGTAGTCTTATAGTAATTGAATAAAATTTTAAAGCAAATGATCAAAATTGTAATTTTTAATAATTTGCATTTTTTGATTTTTTTTATTCAATTATTTCATAAAATATAAAAAATGTTTACTCGGCACTGGTTTTCTCTCCATTAATGATTGAATTAAAATTTCTAAATGAATTCTCTTATTAAATAAATCTATATAATTACAGTTTTATTTTAAAAACAATATTTATTATAATTAATAATAGTTATATTAATTTTAATTTATTTAACAAAAATTCAAAGCTATCAAACATTTCGCTGGTATGTCTCAAATTTTGATAAACAATTTTAGGCGACAATGATTTTACTAATTTCAATGCTTATGTAGACGAATCAGGTTTGGTGTAGAGTTTTTATTTATAAGAATATATAAGTAAAAATTTTAATTAAATTAAATGTCTATAAATAATTCTATCATAAATAATTAAAATATGGTTATAAAGCTGAGTGTTATATCTGTTACTCATATAACCCACTGCTTATTTACGTATTTAATACAAAAATTACTTTCATACTAAAATAATTTTACAACAAAAATAATTGGACATTAATTTTAAATCAAAGTAATTAATTTTAATTTGTATATAATTCAATAACATTATTAAATATATTTACAGTATATTATTTTTAAAAATTAGTAATTATTTCCAATACATCAAATCTATAAGAGCACTAAAATTTATATTAAATGAAATATTAATTTTAATTCCAATTCTTAATTTACAAAAATTTTAGAATTTAAATGAAAAGAAATTTAAAACATAAAATTAATATAGAATTTAATTTAAAGCTAAACAAGTATTTTAAATATTTTTAAAGAATTAAAAAATATTCTTAATTGAATCTTCAAAATCCAACACTAGATAATTAAATGTTTTATATAACTCCCTATTATTATCACACATTAAAAATTACAGTTCAAAATTTAATAAATGATAAAATTTTATAAAAAATATTTTAAAAACATTAATGCGATATGATATCCAAAATGAATAATTTCAACTAATATATAAAGTTATTATTAATAAATATGTAAATTTACAGTTTAATTAATAAAAGATAAAATAATTATTTTGCATTTTAAGTTATACCTATATCACTTAATTTTATTATTTTTATTGAAATTGAGTAAGAATTTAAAATAAATGATCGAAATTTTAATTTTTAAATTACTTATTAAAAAAATTTACAACAGTATCGCTCCTTCTCTTTCAAATGATATCACATATAAAATTTCTAAATGTATTCTCAATTTTAATAAAACTATAATATTACAGTTTTTATTTTAATAATTTTTTTGATATTTTAATTACATTTTTATTACATTTTTATTAAATTAAAAACTGCATTAAGAACCTATTTAGTAAACATCATTTGTGGTATTAGCGAATTATCTTAAATAATATGAGATGAGAATTATTATTATTCTTAATTATTTATTTATCAATACATTTGCAAAATTAATAAATTTAATTATCGAAACAATGCATTGTCTTTCTCCACCACATAATCATTATTATTAACAAATATTTTAAATGTCATTTTATTGTTTCAATATTTTTTAAAAGAATTAATTATTTTATTCAAGCTATTATTTTAAGAAAGAAAATATTATTTTAAATAAAAAGAAATTTCAGTATGTTAACCAAAATTAGGCAATATTTTGTAATAATTGTGATTATTTCATATAAAAATTTCATTACTTAAGGTTAGAGAACCGCATCAGCTCAATGATGCGAGCTTTGAGCTGGAGCTTAGCTGAGCTGCTTTGCTTTTCATATTTAGAGCTGTGAGCTGAGCTGAAAGCCCTTTGAGCTGAGCTGAGCTGAGCTGATCTCAATTTAATTTTAATAATTTTTACAGATTAAAATTCTGTATATAAAACCAGAAAATTGATATTTTTAACATTAAAAAAATTTATATATAGATTTTAAACATAGAACTGCTTTAATTTAAATTTCAGACATATATATCAGCTATCTATCTATCAGTTGAGTCATCTTATTGTAATTTTATTGAAATATTTAATGTTAAACCTAACTTTGAGCTGAGCTGAGCTAAGCTTCCAGCTCAAAGTTATTGAGCTGAGCTGCAGCTCGAGCTGGAGCTGAATTTTTTGATTTAAAAAATTGAGCTGAAAGCTGAGCTGCACACACCTTGAGCTGAGCTGAACTTGAACTGAGCTTTTGCGGTTCACTACTTAAGGTTCTTAATCAAAAGCGTAGCATTTATCCAATATACAAAATTTAAGAGTTGTATATAAATCCATAATCTTATTCGATAAAAAATTTACAGTTTATAAATTAATTACGAGATGTTAGAGATGTTCATTTATGTTAAAATAAAAAATTTATATATAATATTAAACAAAAATAATTTCAATGATAATGTACATAAAGAGATTAAAATTAATCTTAACATTAAAATAATAAAATCAATCATTGAATCAAAATGAATTTTTGATTAAATAGTTTGTAAAACTTAAATCGCTTAAATTATTTTATTAATATTTCTCTAAAAAATAATAAATACTAAATAATTATAAACACTAAATCATTTAAATATATATTTTTATATAATATAATATATATATTTCATATAACTTTTGTTACTAATACCAAATATTCTTTAAAAATATGTTTAGAAAATTTTATCATTTATTTAAATAAAAACTGTAATATTTTATATTTGGTAAAATTATGATTTTATAAAGAAATTATATTTAAAACATTATTGGAGTCATTAAATGGTAACGAATAGCAATAAATAATATCGAAATGATTATTTCTTTTTTGGTTACGTAAATAGAAAGAGTAAATTTTAAAATTTATTAAATTATTTATAAATATAATCACAAATTCAATTAATTTAATTAACAAAACAATGCCTCCAAATTATATTGACATACAACTTATTAAAATTTAAATATAAAAAATAAACTTTGATTAGAGCGTACACCGAAAAGAAGTTAACAAATTTCTATATTTCAATCAATCATAATATTTATTTGAAATTTTACAGTTTATATATATTTGACTTTATAGAGTTTATGACAACTTTAGCAAAATAAATATTAAATCTTTTATTTAAATGAAAAATTTCAAATTTAATTTTATTTAAAATTAAATTTAAATGAATAAATTCATTAACCAAATATTGAAACATTAAAAGTCCACGAATTACAGAATACAATATTTGAATACAATAATTACAGAATAAAATAATTATAATAATAAAATTTACAGCTTTTGATTTAAATGTAAATGACACTAAATTTGGCCCACTTATGGATCAATGCCTTCATAGGTACGGAAAGCCAACCGGACGGACATCACAAATCCATAAACTATTCATTAGCATAGTTAAAATAAGATAAAAATTTCTCAAAATTCATTGTGAAAATAATGAAATTTTGTTACTTGTTTTTCATTCTAAAACGTAAAAAATATTTTCATTTTTATTATATAAATACAATTCTAGAAAGGTCTAAAGTCAAAAAACATAATTTAAGGTCATATTTAATGCCTTAACTTTATTGTTGTTGTTGGCAGTAATTGGCAATAATTGGCAGTAATTGGCAGTAATATAACCAATTAACCCCGACTTTGATGCCACCTTCATTGATTCAAATGGGCTTTACTGTGCGTGTAG
>JAQIYA010001903.1:0-11233 GCA_034699355.1 Microtritia minima
TCATTTTTTAAGAATAGAATCTCTTAGCTTTAATTTGAATGTATATTCAACTACAACAATGTCATTGTTAGCGCGTTATAGACATTCATATTTTAGGTATTTATATAGTGACTTAGTTATAAACTAACCAAAACTTTTATCTTAAAATAGAACAGAACTTATTTTATATTTATTATTCCTTAAAGAATTTTGGTTTAATCATATTATAGCATGAGTTACGAAAAAGTTATGAAAAGTTATAAGTTATGCTGAATTACATATTAAAGACATTTTTATGACAAATGTTTATCTTTTTCTTATTTGCATAAATATTTTTAGATTCAACAAAATCTAAACTAAATTCACTTTTCTTTTGCTTATAATGACATTTTAAGTGGCATTTTAATGGTGTTTAAACATATAAGCATTTGAATTTATGGCTTTTATATTTAGGTCTTCAAATTTTAGAGTCATTTATTTCGCGCATTTTATGAAACTTTAGTGACATTAAACGAATGAAATATTTGATTGCGTGTACTTTCTATAAATAAACATATATTAACGGCCATAATATTGCTTGCAATCTATTATGCTTTTGTCAATTTTTATATTCTTCTTTTTGGGTAATTGTTAGATAAGAAAACGTTATATAATTAGCTGACATGAAATATTAATAAGATGGAGGCAACGCAGGCATCACGAACTGCTTCGCACACGCAAAATATAAAAAGCAAATTTAAATTATAAATATTCTATTTTTCATAACTATTTGGCACAAATAATTCAATTTTTTGTATTTTTTTTTATTTGATAAAGAATTCATATATTAGACTGAATGATATTCACTTTCAAAAATCTTTTACGTCATATAAAATAGTCTTAAATTTATAAATTATTTTTATATTTATAATAGATTTAAAATATATAAAAAACTCTATATTACAATATTATAATGTGTTTTTTGCCAATAAAACTGCATATTCACGTAACCATGTTTAAGATAATACTGCTGTAGTTCACAGGATTTCAACATAAAAATATGATATAATAAAATTAATATAAAATATATTTATATATATATATAAGTATTAACAAAATGGAATAATGATAATTTAAAAATTAACAAAAAATAAATTCAATATAATAATTCTAACATAAGTGCGCTGATTAGATATGATTGATATATTGATAATCATTGATAATTATTTTCCCTCTCTATTCCATCCGCGATAGAGAGCTGTTCCCTGCGCTATATCGTTATCTTCCAAGAAGAGCACATCCGGCTGACCAATTCTGGCGTTAAGGCCAAAAAATTGTGGCGCACTTTCGCACGGAACGGCCTCTTCTTCAAAAGCGCAGGTCAGAGTGAGCTGATTGAAAACAGTTTGGTTGCCGCACAAAAACGACCAGTGGTTCATGATATCTCTACCTTCTGGATCTGTTTGCCTGTGGCACACATGAAATACTTGACAGTTATTTTCTACATCAGCATAATAGCCGTCTTCAGAACATTGAAATCCAGTTTTAAGTGGAGCCTAGAATTTATCAAATATAATTGGATTATATTTATTATCACTTAGTTATTGATATTTGTCAATTGAAAATATAATTATTTATATAAAATCTATTAAAAAAATATAACAATGTATCGATTGTTCGATGTCTTCAAAACGAAAGTTGCTTATAATATGTTCAAAGTTATATTTGACTTAAATAGTTGTTAATTTAGCTCTTATTATATTTAAATCATCGCACAAATCACGTAAAATAAAAATAAACATCATTATCAGAAGAATGATTACTATTTTTATAATATCGCTTAAATAAACGCGACAAACGTTTTATTAGAATCTGGGATGTGATGAACTCTTATATTTGTCTGTGCTATTAGTTTAAGCATAATACTAACTTAATACCTGACTTGTTTGGCATTATATTTTATTAATTGCGAGCTGCGATGCCTTTCGACGTTTTGGGGGCAAACTGTCACTATTCTAAATAATGCATTACAACTAGAATTATTAAAATCTAAAGATATTTTTGAAATCACAATGAAAAGATAAGTTACAAGTTTAAAACGTTTTACTGGGCATTAAAATTTTTTAGTGACTTTGCGAGTCTCTATAAATACAACACAAAGCAAAATCATTTAACATACTTACACTAAGTAACAACTCTGCGCCGTCGGGTAATACCCACGCCAGCGATTGCCTCTTTGAGCGGTGCAGCGATTTAGATTGACTGAGCGTCAAGATTACTGTGAATCCTGAATAGAAATTGAAAATTAATCAAAACCGAGTCAATTATTTTCTACTTTTTAATAATTGCTAATTCGATATTTTACACTCTTTCCGAATGATATAAAGAATTTTTAACTGATAAACAGTTTTAATAGTTTAATTTATTTAAACAGCGATATAATATTTTATTATATATGCAAATGTTTAATTTTACCTGTCATTAATTCATATTTGCGGAAATTAAAATTTTTAAAAAAAGAAATAGACATATAATCCATATTCACTTTAAAATATATTACAATTAATTACAATTTTTATGTTAAAAATAAATTTTACTCGTAAATCTTATTTTAATTAAAAAAATAAGTTACAAATAAATAATAAAATAATTTTAATATATGTTTTAAATAATTACATAAAATTATTTAAAATGAATATCAGTTAAGATTCAATTTATTGGTTACACTTAATTAGTTTAATTTTATCGCTTACTTGTAAACATCAGTAAGCATTTATATTGAAATAAGTTTAAAAACCAAATTATTTAGAAAATTATAAATGTGCATAAAAATTTTAAAATATTCTTGCAATTTTCAATTGATTTGAATATATTTAATATTTATTTTCTGCAAAATAAATCTTTTTTGTTTGAAGAATTACAAAGAAAAATAAGAGCAGATTATTTAAATACAATTTAATCTGAATTATTATATATTTGAGATTAATTTTAATTTAAGTTTAATTCCTGATATTTTAAATAATAAAAATATATAATAATGTTTAATCATTTTAACATAATATAATATACAACATGTATTTAAAGAAATTTGGAATGTAAAATATAGTAATAATAAATTTATCAATAAAATAAATAATTTTGCAAAATCATAAATAACTTTCACATAAATAATTTATATAAATAATAATATCTAAAAGATTATTTAAATTTTATAATTAATTTAAATATAGTTAAAACATTATAATTATATCTAAATAAATTTATGTGTTAGTATTATTTATAAGTTTGATATTTTATGTCTGTATAATTAAATATTGTAATAATTTTTATTCCAATTCTGTTCACTTTTAATTTTTAAAATTAAATAATAAATTATATTAAAATTATTATTTATTTTATTATAGAAAAAAAGATATTTAACTTAATAGTAAAATTGTAATGAATTTACAATATTCTTATATTAATTATATACTGTTTAAAACAAACTGAAAGTAAAATATAGCATAATTAAAAAAGTGAAGTATCATTAATTAAACTATAATTAGATTTATTCCTGAATAAGTAAAAATATTTCCAAAGATTTATTTTCAATATAATTTAGCATTTGTATAGTTTCTTACGCTAAAACGCAATTAATATAAATAAATTCTAAATGGGGTTTAAATTTGCTTTTAACACTGAACAGTACAAAAGTTTATAAATTATTAATTTTTTTAAAAGCATTATCATAAACTAATTTTGAAATTATTTTTTTGCCACACGAATACATTTTGTTAAAGTTTTTTTTAATATAAATTTAAATACATAGGAAACATTTAATTTGTTTTATTTGATAAGATAATAAATATACTGATTCATCATATTTTTCACATTTTTTTAATAGATGTAATAAGTTTTATGAAAAAGCAGACTCTTTAGTGAGCTTAAGATAATCGAAATTTTAATCACAGTCCCATTATTAAGAATGCGCTGTATTGAAAAAATTGGTGCTAAATGTTAATTAGCTTACAATGTATTAAAGGTAAATAGTACAACAAAACAACAGAAATGTTTTTATTATACAATAAATACAACATTATTTTATCATTATTCGTGACATAAATACAAGAGAGAGAATGTTTATTGGAAAAAATTGATAGTGATATATGAGTGACTTATGAAAAGACTGGGACACCTCTCCGGTGAGAAAGTTTTGACTATAACGTATTAGTAATGAAGAAGAAAAGTAAAAATAAAGGCATGTTTAGCCTGTTTGGGTCACGAATTTATCCAAGCGATAAAAATGTGATGGCTATATATCATTTAAATTGGATGTTTAGCAATGCTTCCTGTCAGCCATTCATTTTGCTGAACCGAAATTTCAATTTTACTTTTATTAATTGATGCCCAAAAATTCAATAATCATTTAGAACAAAGTTTTGATAACATTGAATATTAAATTGAATATTAATGCCATTTTGTTAATAAAATAAACTTAAAACTGATATTTTTGGCAAATTTTCTATATCTATTTAACAAACATTGTGATTAATTTTTCGATTTATAAATAACGCAAAAATTATGTACAAAAAAATTGAATATATTGCTTAAAATTTTGTTTAATAAAGAATTTTAAAATTTAATATTTCCTTAGTTTATATCACTCTCATAAAGTTTATTTTTTAATATCTGTCAATTTAAAATCCATTTATTTCTGTAATTAAATTTTGATTTAAACTATTTTAACTTAAAAATTTAAAAATTAAAAATTCAATTTTAGTCACTATAAAATAAGGCAAAATATATTTTTATAATCCTAAAGGGAAAATGTTATTTAAGAGAAAATAAGTTAAATCACAGACAAATCACAAATTGTCACAAAGTTAATCTAAAAATAAAGAATTTACTAATAATGTATGAGCAAATTACTAATTCTGTAAATTTCTTTTTAATTTCTAGAAAAATGTAAAATTAATAAAATAATATAAATTTATAATCAAATTTAAATAGTAATCTCAAGATGAATAATTTGTCACAAACAAAAATATTTGCTGATAAATAAAATAAAGCTAAAGTGATGTAAAAAATGATGAAATGATGAACACATACCTAGAAATAGTGCCACAATGAGCTTCATTTTTCTATATTACATAAAACAAGTTCAAGTCAAAGAACTTTTATGTTCACTGCGAGTAAAAAGTATTAAAAGCGATTAACATAAATGGCAATAATAAAGCTATACATTGAAAATGCGAAAGAATCGCTCTTTCATTCTCGTGAGACTCTCACCAAATAATAAAGGAGTGATGCGTTTGGCAACGACTGACTCGAAATATGGCACAAGAGATGCAGTGATGAGACGCGCCGCTTATATACGCAGAGACCGCTCCGCCAGAAAGTGCCATCCCTTTCGATTGGCCATTACCTGATTTATCATTTCGGAGCGCTTGTGAAAGTTAATTTCCAATACATGAATCGCCGCATTCAAGTTTCATCACAAACAAAATTAAGGCGCATCTCCTGCCTGAAGGGTATAGCGAAGGGATAGCAACAAATCATGAGTGTCTGCATGAGAGGAATTAATGTGAACAGCAAAACAGCAAAAAAGCAATAGCGCTCACATTAATGCTAACTGTGTCATCAGTTTTGCTTTCTTTCGGTCCGCAGAAACAGACTTCTCATAACTTCAATATACCGTATTTACTAATTTTTTGAACAAAAAAATTTCTTCAGCTTACTTTGTGGGTCAACTCAACTCGTCTTTATTGCCATTGATTGCCAATAATTACAAAAAATTTTATGTGTTTCGCTCTTTTCTGCTGCCTATGCAGGTATTTCAGCTTAGGTTATGAAAACAGTTTAATTAATATTTTGTTAGGAAGTGATTGATTAAAAATCAAAACTACAATAAATTAAAAGCGAAATAAATTTTTATTGTTGTCTATTAAAATGCATGTTTCATAAACAATAGAAAAACTAATATTTGAAAAACAATGTATATTTAAACACGAAATATAGAACAAAAACTTTAAGTTCGGCGAAGCGAACAATTATTTTTATATATGTATGTTTAAAATAGACATTTACTATTCGATAGGATTACAATAATTTATTAAATTTAGTATTTACGGATTCAAATCCGATTAAATCATTTTTAATAGTACACAATATGTAATTAACAAAATCTTAGTTTTGGCGAATCACTGTTTGACTCAATCACGTACTGTACACACTGTACATACAGAGCAAAATAGTGCGCAATATAGGACATAACCCTTTAATTTTCTAATCGCGATCCTCTACGAGCGCATCACGTTTTGTGTTTTATTTGATTAAATTTTTCTTTTTCAGTTTTAACTATTAAACGCTGAGACGCATCATTAAAGCCCAGTTACAGGAAAAGTTGAGCTTTAATTTTTAAATTAAAAACAATACAATTTGTAAAATATAATTTTGCAAAATCTAAATTTTTGGTGTTTAGGTTAGCATTTAATCAAACATAAGAGAAACAAAACTATAAAAACACAATAATATAAAGTGAAATAAATTCTTGAAAACTATGTGAAGATTGTCTTAATGAGCGAATAATTTTGTTGCTTATATTTTTTAATGTCAATAATGACGAAATTTTAAAAAATGAAAAATAATGATGATTTTATTTATAATTTCATTGGCATTACTGATCATTTGTTTTGATAATCAAAGTAAAGCTTAATGAATACAATATAAATGTTAAATACTTATTGAGTGAAAACGTGACCGCTTGACAGCCATAAACAATTTTTTTTATTCATCGAATTGATATACGAAAAACATTACTCCAGCGAAGCGTGGGATTTGTATTAAATAAATTTAATGATCGTAAGATGATATTATTAAGACTATCTTTGTTTTTATCTAATAAATAAAATTAAACTGATTAAGCGATTAATATGAAACATAATAAAATTAAGTAAATACTGTAATAACTTTGTTTGATATTAATAAAAATTTTTAACTCATTAACTAATTTTGTTTGCAAATTGTTTGCAATTATCTCTTCCTTACTTGAGTGCAAACTGCTCTCTCACTCGTCACTGTTATTCATATTTAATATAAGCAGAAGCTCTATAATAAATTCAATAATATAGTTGAAGCTTTTTACTTTTAATTATATATATTTTGTTATTTTTTAAAAATATGTTGTAATTTTTACGAATCAAAATTAGTGAACTTGTGTTAAATTGTAATAAAATAGTATGATATTTACGGCATATAAATGTTATTAATGCAAATGATTTCAATTGTGTTGAATGCCATATAATTTTATTTCTATTATGAATGTGAATGAACAATATTTATGGTTAAAATAATTTATGAATTTTTAATGAATTTTTTCAATTGAATATAACAGTGAAATTACTTTTACTGTTATATTTATAACTTTTCATTGTATGATCTATTTTCAACAGGTAATCATGCAAATAACTCTTACTTTTTTATGTGTAGTTTTAAAAAGTTAAGTGATACTAAATCTCAGGTGCAATTTAAATATTTTCATAAACAAAAGAAATTAAATGAGTTGGTTGTAAATTTATTTTAAACTTTTTAAATGACAATTTTGTTACAATAAATTAAGTTTTATATTTAAGCAACTATTATCTTATTTAAATTTATCTCCATTTTAAATGTAAAAATAAAACAATAGAATATTATATAATTAATTAATTCATAATGAAATAAATCACTTTAAAATCAGAATATATAAAAGTTATTTTTAAAATAGTTTCAATTTTTATTTTTATTCTAATGCTTACTTTAATTTTTTAAAATTTTTGTTTTTATTTAATTTTTAAAATATTGGGTTTTATTTAATTTAAATTGACAAAATGTATATGCAAAATAATTTTTGCATATAATTTTTAAGTTTAATTTAGCTCTAAATTAACATCTTTCAGCATAAATTAAGATATTTAAATATATATTGAAAACAATTTTTTTTGAATAATTCAAATAATTTCAATACAGTAGATGGATATTTCAAGATTCTTTAAAAATAAATTTTTAAAATTATCTTTAACCCAAAAAAGTGAACATTATCTTATCGATTACCTTAAATGCTCTTTACCGCCCCCTTATATAGGCCGTGAAGCTTTAATTCTTATAAATTAGACATTCTAAAAACCGTTTTATGTATAGGCCGAACATAATTAATGTATAAAAATATGTAAACTCTATGAAGTATTTATATTGCCCGTGAACGATATAGTCAACGCTTTACAAATTAATTTGGTTGTTCATAAAATGAGATGCTCTTATATAGGTATATTCAATTGGATAATCAAAAGTTGGGAAGAAGTTACAGATAAGTGTATTCAAAATGGATTTCGTAAAGAATCACGAATATGGATCGATTGCTTCGATCTGATCTAAATTGTGATTCACATTCTGAAAATAGCAGTGATTACGAACATTAGATCTACTCTAATGCTTGAAGCTTTCAGAGTTAAATCAGACGAAAAGTTTGATGGCTTTGATAATTGATTAATTATGAATAATCAACAACACGTGTACTTTGCAATTTGACTAAATTAGACATTTCGAAAAAACTTTTCATGTAAAGGCCGCACCAATATATAGGCCGTACAAGAAAATTTTTTAAAAATCACTTTTTTTTAAATAGGCCGCGGTATATATTAAAAATTTATACTTAGAATTAAAGTATTAATTAAATAATATTTCAATTTCTAATTTTTTTATAAGTTTTTTATAATTGAATTAATTAATGCTTTAAGTAATATATTTAATATTTAAATTTATAAATATTAATTTATGCAACTAAATATTAATTACTTATAGGAAATAAATTAAGAATTACTAAAAAAAATACCATAAAAAATTTGCATAATTAATGCATTGAAGAATATTTTATAACTAAAATATTCAAAATTCAAAGTACATAATTACAATAAAGTTAATACCTTTTTCTTAATATTAAGATATAATTTTATTACTATTTTTATTATAATTTTATAATTTATAGATATTTATATTAAAAATTAATTATTTTGAATTACCTAATATACAACGCTTAATATATTTTAAACCTCAGCGAACAGAAATTTTATTAACTTATTAAAATTTTTTAAAACCATTTGGAAATTAATTATTTTTCATTTCATGTTACAAATAATAACTAAATAATGTGAATTTTGCTCATTTTGTTTTGCATTAGCAAACATATGGGTTTGAAATGTCTGTATGTCTGTCTGTCTGTCCGTCAATACTCGATGAAAAAGAGACAAGTGGTACACAAAATAATGCCCATTTAAGTTGACTTATTTGAATCAAAATATGTTCTTTAAGTTTCAAATAAAAGATAGTAGATTTAGAGTAGATTAAATTAAAGTATTGTTAGTGTGATATTCAACACCGAAAAGAAGTGACTGTCGAATCCGTGCCACAATCAGTTGGTGCGCATGAGAGCAATAATAGTTCGCCGAATTTCTTTCTTTCGTGTCAAACTTTATTCAAACTTTCTTTACGGCACTCTTTTAATTGACTGAAAGATCAAGGAATAAATAAAGCGAAGCAAATATATTATATATAATATGACTTTATAAAAGATATGATTAATGAAATGCTATGGGGTTAACATTTAACATAATATTTTCGTTTTAAGCTTTCGATTATACGAGTCGTCGTACGTCTAACCGAAATCGTGTCTCAACGCTGACTGTCCTCTCTTGAAGAATCGAATCACATATCTAGTTATAGAAAAGAGTAGAACTTTGATGATTGTAGAGTTGTTGCATATAAAAAATATATCGACCTCTTCATAGAAACTTTTATTTTTTTACAACTCTGTAATCATAAAAGTTCTACTCTTTAATAAAAATGACAAAAAAAGAGCGAAAGCAAAATTAAACAATAAGTTGCATAAGAAGCGCACGTGAAAGCAATAAAATGAGAGAATGTTTGGGTTAGATTAGGTAAGGTTAGGTTAGGTTGCCTTTTCTGTAATTTTAAAGGTATATCTTTCAAAAAGCTTTCGAACTTTGTAGGTATCGAAGCCTTTTGCTAATCAATAACAAATATAAAATCTAAAATCAAATATAAAATAAAATTTAGAATCTATTAAAATATTGCCTCAACATAAGTCTATACCATTTCAATGACTATATTGAAATTTTTGTTTGAAAAAAGTTTCTGCAAAAAAAATTCAATTTAAGATTTTGCAGCAATATTTAAATTATAAAGTCATGATTAAATCTGATCATTTATAATACTGTATAAAAATGATGGCTATTATTGAATTATAATAAGTTATTAATTATTGATTTATAACTTTCTATATTTTTTTAGGACACCGTATTTTGAGCTCTTAGATTTTATTATTATCTTAATTATTAAATCTTTTATTAAACATATAATGAAAAATTTTGAAAAATTGAAAAATTTATAAAGAATTAATTTTTTGATAACAATATCTGCATATTTAGGATAAAAGACTAAAAAAAATTGCAACTTTGCGAGAGTTTATAAGTCGTTTTTAGTCTGAAATTTTTTAACAAATTTGTTATTTAATCAGAGTCTAAGCTGGAATCTATAAAAAAAATAATGAAGAGTAAAATCTATTAATGAACAATGCTTTTGTCAAAATCATCTAAAAATAATTGTAATTTAATTTAATAATTTTTTATTTGATAAATTGTGCAATATATCAATATTTGATAATTAAATATTTAATTGGTATAATCAATATTTAATTATATATTGATAATTTGCATAATTTTACTTTTAATATAAAAATGTCAGTTGCTTGTTATGAGAATGATTTTCCAAAATTCCCGACCTGTAAACCATGGTATTTATTTAGAACAAATATATCGCAGGTTTCAGACTTCACTGTAAAGCTACTTCACTTCGCGGATATCCGCGGTTCGGATCTTAATTTTTGATGATTGCGGTTTGCGGTTCGGTTCATAAGTTTGCGTATCACTTATTTAAATGATTTTCAAAAACTAGACGAACATATAAAGGATAACTTTCTTCAATTTCTTTTAAAACGCTAATGTATTAATTTTTTATCTTTTAAATCTCTAGATAATTATTTTAAAATTTGTATTTCATAGATTTTATACTTGAAAAATTTAAGGTATAATTAGGGTTCGGATAACTTCAGCGAATTTGACCGAATTCAAACTCCAAATTTGAAATAATAATTTAGGTCACGTGTAACAATTAACCGAAAATCACTCTTTTAAATGTTGAGTATTTGCTTTTTCATAGCATTAAAGATTAATGATGTTTAAAG
>JAQIYA010001904.1:0-11229 GCA_034699355.1 Microtritia minima
ATATTTTATTATTGATAAATAAATAAATTTAAATATTTTGAAATCAATATAAATTTTTTAATAAACTTTTTATGCCCAATAGTTTTTCATTGCTGACAATGTGTAAAATAAAGTGTTTATGTCAAATGAATGATAAAGTTTATAAAAACATGTTCCCATCTTAGACCATAAACTGTAAAATATCAATTTTATAAACAAATTTTAAAAATTTTTATTTAAAAAATATTCAAAATATAATAATAATCTATTAAATAATTTTTAAATCTTAATTAACTTTAATGCACTATAATTAAACATATATTATTTAACATTAATTAACTTAATAACTAATATAATAACTTTATACATATCTGTATAAGTCACTTATAGTAATAATAATAATAAATCTTTACTAATCATAACATGTTGCTCAACATTTGCTAATTAATTATAATAATTAATAATAAATTCGATAATTAAGTAACTTACTTTAAATAGTTTAAAACAGGTTTATAAATGTTTTATTTTTTCTTGTTTAGCGTAAAACTAATAAAGAAAATGTATTCATCGGATTATTATACCGATAAAGTATCATTATATTTATATCCATTCACACAATCGTTTATTGAGAATTCCAAAAAGCTTTTCTATACCGACGATGAATCTTATAGCTATCTGTTCCGTCACAGTCGCCCGTTAGGTATGATCCAAGAGGGACACTTCTTGGCTCTCATCAACACTAACAACAAAAATATCTTTGATTTTGTCTCGAGTTTTGAACTGTCTGTTTGGTTATCTATATTGTTGTCATTATTTTGTGTGTCTCTGTTTGTATCGTTCAGTGATTACAAATTCTCGCTCAAAGCTATTGGAATTAATTTGTGGCACTTTTCCGCTATTTTAATGTCGGAACCGATGGTAAACATTAAAGATCGCAACACTTTGCACGATAAATGTGTTTTCGGGTTTTGGCTAATCTGCGCCACTATATTGTTGTCATCATTTTCTGGTGTATTGCGAGGATTCTTCGTCCGATGTATTCCTCCGCTTCTCATCGATTCGTGGGACCAACTCGTTGAGCAACTCATGCTTAGACAGGAATTGCGAATTTTGACTCATAGCCAGTCATTCATCAGCAACTTTATGAATGTGAGCCATCAAAATGAAATGCTTAAGAGTCGAATCGATAAGATTCGCATCAATGACTCGCATCGCATCTTCGACTTGAAAGACCAATTCGTGAACAACTCAAACAAGTATGTCTTGTCTCTGCAGCGATATTCGCTGCTAATACTTAAAAAGCTCATCGAAAGCGATGGCTTATCGGTACACGTGTCTCAGTTCGGCGCAGGCATTACACCGTATTTCCTCGGAATTAATGCCCAAATAGAGGAATGCGATCGACTCGAGAGTGAACTCAATAAAATGTATGCATTCTATTCGTTTTGATCAGTATTTTTAATATTATAAAATTAGAAAATTAATTGTTTTTCAAATTAAAAATACTATTCCAACAGAATTATAAGATCAACAGAGAGCGGCGTTTATGATCACTGGGTGTTAATGATCAATAATAGGGAACCATTACATACGAATATTAACACTCAAAAAATAAACGATAAACTGGATTACGAGCAGTTTGTTATGAGTAAATCGATGGGAATTTATATTTCGTGGAGCATTGGAGTGTCTGTTTCTATCATTTTTGCTATTCTTGAATCATTTTATAAGTTAAGATATTATAGAGTGTTTTTCATAGCAGTACGTATTTACAGAAAGGTACTCGATTTAACTTTTCCCTAAAAGTTTATGTTTGTTTTGTCAGTCAATTTTAACTGTTGAAAGTGTTCACAATTTACAACATTTAACAATGTAAAGATCACACTTTATAAAAAGCAATATACCCTAAATATGCGACGATAGCCCGCGGGTTATCGATGGAAAAAAGTGAATTTTTCAAAAAATATATATATAATTATTCTAGATATCATTAATATCCTATTCAAAGTCATCAAATTCTTAGCCTATTCAACATAGAATGCTTCAATTATGTCACTATATTGGTATAGTAAATGATGCAATAAATTATCTTTACTATTATTTAGAGAATCTATTACGTGGTGTTTGATGCGGGCTATACATGGGGTGCGGGCTATCGTCGCATATTTAGGGTACTTAAACACAAAACAATACCACACAACATATCACTACTTTAATATTAAAGAGCATGTGATGTTGACTCACACGCTTTTCTAAGAAAACTCAAAGCGAGAAGCTTTCTGCAAGTATAGGTACTACTATGAAAAACACTTTATACGTGTTTATATATTTTATTAGAGGTCAGGTTAGGTTAGTTATTAAGTTCATTAAAATATTAAACCTTAATCCATATATGATAAATTTAATTTATGTAAATTTCAAAATTTTACACAAGTTTAATATTTTTTCGCTTTAATTTCTGTTTCAATTTGAATTTAAAACATAGACATAAACTTTACTTTTAATTCTATGATTCCTTTTATTAGATTATTCTCAATATTTACAACTCATTCATGTATAACTTTTTACTTAATTATACATATATGTTAAACAATTTATGTATTCAACATAAATATAAATAATTTATATTAATTATTTAAAGATTAATTATTAAACTTTTAACTCAATGCAAGTTATCTCATATCTTCTCAGTTGTTTAAAATTTAAAATAAACAAATCATTCATTTATGGGTATATAATATCTACCAAAACGATTGATTATTTTAGGTATGATCTCACTCTTTTTGCCAAATCTGTTTGTCATTCTTAACGTTTGTTGATCTCGTTTACCAAATCTGTTCGTCACTCTCAACGTTTCTGGCATTCTCTTTATGGTCCATAACTGCGATCCGGTATTGAAAATACGGTCACTTGAATCGCTTTTGCCGTTGACTTCATATACGGTTTGTGATGCCATGATTAGCAATATAATGATCAACAAATTGAAGTTCATATTTTCTCCGCCGTTACTATCAGTTACTATCATAGAAAATAAATTGAATTATTTGGTCAATATTTTTTAGTTAAATTTTAATTATAACTATTTATTACCAGTTTTTGAATTGCCTTTAAAATTGTGACCAAAACTTTTGCGATGAAATATTGAATAAGTTATATTTTTATCTGTTTCATAGTCTTATAACCATTATTACACATCTAAAAAAGCTAATACGCAACAGAAAAGCTATTTTTCGGACAAACACTTTGCAAGCTATTGTTTGTTATATGAAAAGAATAAAATGCGTATAATTTTTTTATTCAAATATGTAACAAATAGAAATGAGATAAAAGTATGAAAAATGATAATGGATTATGGGATACATTAATTATAACGGACTGTTTTTAACACTACAACTTAGTAACACTGTTTTTATCAAAACAAAAATACTTTCTATGCATAACTTTTGTTTAATTCATGCAATTATTTATTTCAAACGTTTACGCTTACATTTAAATAAATATTTTAATTTAATTAGTTGTTTATTAAATAAATTTTAAATTTATTTTAAATATACTTATTATTAACATTATAAATGAGTAATTAAAGTAATAATTTTTTACGAGAAAAAATATTTCAATGGAATCATTTTGGTTGAGCTTTATTTGTTTTTAATTTATGTTATTCTTTATGCCTCTGACATGGAAATGGTTTTTATTTGGTTTAAGCAATCAATTCTCAGTAATTTTTAATAACCATAATATTAGTAACGAAAGCTATTCAGTAAATAATGATAATATATGCTTAATAAATAATAAGATTTTTATTGTTTATTTCAAAAATTTCTTTTGTTTAGTCTAATTAATTTAAATTACCTCATATTTTTGCCAATTTTTGGATAAATTATTTAATAGTACATGTGTGTAGTAGTGTATGTTTATTGTTTAATAAAAGGTACTTGTATTAAACTAAAACAGTAAAGTATTGTTAAAAGATAGAAATGCTTTAAAATATTTAATTAGACTGACGACAAAACTTTTAAAAACTAAGTCAACGGTGAACAAGTCAAACCATTTGAGAGATATTTAGATTTTTTTTATAAATAAACTGAAAATACATGTATTTTAACATGTTTGGAATAATAAGAGTTTAATAATTATATGGCATTTATATATAATTGTTTTATATAAATATTTTCTCTTTATAATTCAATAGACATTTTAAAACAAGAATTAACATACAAATTGGCTGATTTTAACATTATTTTAAATATTCGAGGGTTTCTAAAGTGCCATTTTGTGTATTTTATTGCTTATATTTGCATTATACTTATTTTAACTTTTTATTTTAATAAATTAACTTATTTTAGTCAATAAATAAATTAATAATTTGTTTGTTAACTTTTAAGTAAGACATTATTGTATTGTTGTTATTTCTTGTTCTTTAATAATAAGCCAGTAATACATAAAAAGTAATTTATTTATATTATATATTTGTATAATTATTTAAGGATAACTATTAAAAAATTCAATTTAAAGCGTGGCCACTAAACACGAATTTCTGCTTCGCCACCAATTGCTCGTTAACGGCATAATAATTTGTTTGTAATTTAACTAAGAATTAAATAAAGAAATTCAAAATGTATAAATAAATGCTACTATAATAACGAGTTTTACAATTAATACTTATATATAAATGGCGAGAGAGTGTAACAATACTTTGACAAATTCAAGTATTCACTTGTCGAAAGGCGAGTGAATATGTTAGTCATCATTAAATTCACAATAATTGTGAATTCACAACAATTATTGTTGTCATCTGCTATCATTATTAACGATAATTCGTTTTATATTGATAATAAAATTTGAAAATTAAAAATCCTTCAATTGTGTGTGATTTATAAAAATGTGTGGCATATGGTGCACAATGTTATGCTATCTATTGCTTTACTTGATTCACTATATCGATGCCTCTTCGTCTTCGTTTTGCGAGCATAACTATATCGACGGAGCTTTTAATAACGAGAAAATGGAGATACAGTTGATTCGCGATAAACGGATTTGGACTTACAGTAACAATCGATTGGGAAAGTCTTCAATTATAGACAAAGGTATGCTTCATTAATTGGTTGGCTCTTACATAAACTGAAAAATTCAGTACTATTTCAAATTTTTAAATTTACAAAATTTATTTAAAGCAAGAAATAAAACAAACGTTAAATTGATAAGCAAACTATTCATTCCAAAAGTATGTGATAATAGTAATGAAAAAACTTGTGCTGAAAATATAAAAATATTGGTTAAATTATTTACTGGTAATGTTGGCATTTATTATGAAATATACAATGCGAGTAATATGAAAATGATGGACGAAAAACATTTGTCAAGTTTAGGTTTGTAATTCAGCTCACATTATCTCATATATTTATGTAAAATAAATATTTTATAAATGTATTAATTTAAATATCATTCATAAGGCGAAGATAATCACGCTGTTCTAAAACAATTTGGAGCTGTACTCAGAGAACAAAAATTATGGCCGAGACATTTTTTATTTAATGGTAATAAACATTTAGCGATAGCATTTGACTCTAGTAAATCTTCAATAATCTCAATCAATAATAAATTCAAAAAGTTAGAGTGGAAAAAATTAAAAGTAGAGGAAGATTGGAGAAACTCTTCAATTAGTAATTCAAGTTATGTGGGTTTGTTTATGGCAAAAGATGGATACATTTACGCGATCGGCATCAACGACACCACTTCGAGCAAAGTGTTCAAATTGACGGGCACTGCTTTAATTGATACCGTACTGTTTTTTAAATTATTTTCATTTTAATTTAAAAATTTTCATTAATTAAAATATCATCTAATAATTAGGGAAAGAATATCAAACAATATTTTGGTTGTGATGACTCGTCATTGATTATTATAATAATAGCTGTGACAGTGATAGTAGTTTTAATAGTAATCATTCTGGTATTGGTGTATATATTTATTTGCAGAAAAAAAGAGAAATCAAAATCTGACTCTAATGAGGAGAATAATGACTTAATTAGACCACAATTTGGTGATCTTGACTCTCGACTCGATCTTAATATGAAAATCTCTAACATATCAGTGAAAGACAACAAAGAAAATAAAGAGAAAGAAAAATATAAAAAATATAAAAAAAATAAAGACCTAAAGTCTAAATACGAAGAGTCTTATAATTACGAGAAGAAATCTAAAAAATTTTAATTCTATGTCTAAAATCAATAATTGGTATTTTTTTTATTTAAGTGATATTTGTAATAATTTTCATTTAAACTTAAAGTTGTAAGAATTCACAAATAAATATTTTAATAATTTAAATTTACAATATTGCAATATTTACAATACAAAGTACATTAAAATGCAATGTTAACAAAATTAACACAACTGATATATTCGCGAATCATATTTTTAATAAAATACATAAATAATTTTTATGATTAACGCTTATTTCAAAATAAGTTTATTTTAATTTATTCATAAAGTTTTAATTTTGATTAGAAGCTCCGAAATTTAATTGCAACATTTAAAAATTTAAATTCAATGTTAGATAATGTGTTGGCATTTAACGCAATCATTCATTTCTTCTTTAAATTCTTCCACTTGAATGATTGACTCGTAAGTTTTAAATTTTTCATAAATTGAGTTTAAAGCTATACTAAGCACTAATGACTGATTTACGTCTTTATCTAAAACATAGAATCTTTGTTAAATTGTAAAATAATAAAAATCAACAAAATTGTTTGTAACCTATTGCCAAATGCACGGCTAACGCAGTCTTGTCCATACTTAGTGACCAAATTCGTAGATTATGTACGCGCATAACGCCGGGAATCTCACCTAAAACTCGCTGCACTTCCAGGTAATCAATACCTTTTGGCAAACCTGTTCACATAATTATTAATTTATTAATCAAAAAAGTAATTTTTGCATTTATTTTAATAATCAATATTTGCTCTTACCTTCCATTATAACATTTAGCGCGTCTCTAATGATGTTAAACGTGGTGATGAGTACGATGATTGAGAACACAAACGTACACAAGGGATCGATGAAATTCCAATTTGGCTTAAAATATATAATAATAGACGCTATAAGCACTCCGATGCTCTGAAACAAGTCACCCAAAACGTGAATGAAAGCGGCGCGAACGTTGATATTGGGGTTGCTATTATGGTTATGATTGGCATCACTGTGTCCGTCACTGTGTCCGTGACTGTGGCCGCGATTAATGCCACTAAAGTGCAGCGTTGCGCCCATTCTGTTCAGTAATTTCAACATTTTAAGTAAAAATTCATAATTTTTTAATTTAGATAAAAATAAAAAAGAAAATGAAAATAATTTAGATGTTTTAAATATAAAAATTTGAATTTAAAAATATCATTTTCAGTTATATTATGCTATATATCATGATATTATGCTGTCGTGCTTTTTAAAACCTATTGTTTAGAAACTTAATTTTGCAAAAGCAATCTTGTGTTAGTTAAGATTAAATCTAATAGATATGAAAGTAAGTTAAGCACTTGACAAAAAAATTATTTCGCCATTTAAGAAACAGTGAATAAGAATTATTAAAAACTAATACTTTTGATCAAAATTATTAAAAAATTAAAAAAATTATTAATAGATTGAATTTAAGTAATGTGAGCTATCAATCTTTTCAATTGTCAATCATGAATGTGAATGAATCTCTCAAAAAAATTAAATAATAAATTTCATCAATTATCTAATATGTAAACATTAAAACGGTATAATCTGTGTAAACTTAATATTCACGTATATATATTTATGTTGTTTAAATTAGTTGATATCTAAATATATAAATGGTTAAAATGCAATCATACATGATATTAACTAAAACTCCGAGCGAAGCGCAAATAATCATAATAATTGCTTCGATTTTGTAATTACCACTGACTAATCTCTCGACGGCCATATAGACCAAGATAGCCGTCACCATCCATATCAGCAAAACTGAACCCAAAGCCCCAATAACTTCTGCGCGATACCTAAAACATTCATTAAAAAGTATGAATTTTGTTAGAATAAAATATTATGACAGCATTATTGATGAATTAATACCATCCAAAGCTCATGCTTTTAGTCGCAGGTCTCGATCCAAGCCATAGAGCTATTAAGCTAATCATAAAACTGGCAAAATCTGTGAGCAAATGCGCGGCATCGGTGGCCACGGCTAGACTGTTGGCCAGTAATCCTCCAATTGCTTCGGCAATCATAAACGTGATGCACAACAGACTGGCGAATATTAACTTATTTCTGGCAATTTTGTCGATGCGGTGCACATTACTTGTGTGACAGTGAGATAGTTTTACCGAGTCGTGGATATGCTGTTTGTCAGATAATGATACCGAAAAATCATTTCTATATAATGAGTAAATAATAATATAAAATTTATAATCAGTGAAATTAAATCTTGATATTATCGCAATTCTCAAATTAGTTATTCTAATACTAACATTAAATATACAGTAATGGACTAAACTTACATCGGATTATTGTTATTGTGATCTTCAATCATAATTTATTTTAATAACTTAGGTTACTCTCCCGTTAAGATAAATATATTTCTTACTCGTCAGATGAAATTCAAATACCAAAATATTAAAATACGATATTATTTATATATGATACCTATAAAATTATTTGGCTTAATATATATATATAGGATATTCTGTAACCTTAAGAATGTCATATATATGATTCAATTAAACAGATAAGTTATGAAAAAGTCACGTCAAATTTGCACACATTACCTTAAAAAGGGGAAAACGAAGGCAATGATTAAATTTTTTTTTTGTAAAGCTGAAGTGTATCTTAATTTAGCTAAATTTTCAAGTTATAGTTGTTATCAAATAATAAACTGTGTTGCACTCGGTTCTTAAATTTTTATCAAAAATTTAGTTAAGGATTGTAGCGCTGTTTATTGATACACTTATAAGAATATACTGCGGAAAAGAATTTTGAATTTCAAAAATTCTGTTATTTTACTAAAAAAAACATATATATATATAATACAATTTTGTTTGGGTTATCAAATTCGTTATTACTCGTGTTATTTTAAAAATATTTTAATTGTTTAAGAACTAAAGAATTTAAGTGATTATAATGAATGAGGCAGATGTTGGCTAATATGTTCATACCATACAATTAAAGAATAAAGTAGATATTAATCGTGAGAAGATAATATTATATATACATCATGAGTTGTTTACTTAAGTTTTAATCTTGAAAATTATCACCACAACTGAAAGCGCTGCCTTAAAAACTCAATTATCGCCAACGTTGAGTAATGATTGTTATTCAACATTACAATCCTTTTTTGCGGACAGCACTAATGTTCGTACTACAGGTGAATATTGCAATGATTATGAAATAAATCAATATTAATAAATTTTCATTCAACAAATGATGATTTTCTTCTGCTATAAATTAAATTAGTTTAATAATATTAACATATTTATTATGAATTAGTATTATTTATAAAATTAAAGTTATTTATAAAGAATAACTTGTAACTTGAACTTACTTTAGAAAAATTAAAAATTAACTAAAAAATCACTTTTTCAAGAATGCATATCTTGTGATAGAAACATCGTTTTCTGTGATTTGCGTACATTTTTGAATTGAAGCAGTCGTGAAGCTTATAAGAATATACTACTATTAATTTATAAATTAATAGTTATAAGTAAAAATTTGAATTTATACAATTGTAAAAATTTATTTAAACATATTTTGCCATAAATACAATATTTATGGCAATTTTATTATCAATTAAAAAATTTCTTAATATTTTCTTTAATATTCTTAAATTTCAAAAACATATTCATGTACATTATAAACTAAAATTGAAAATTATTATTTAAAAATTAATAATATTACCAATTAATTTAGAAAAATGAAAATATTTAAAAAGATAATATACAGTAATATTTAATACAAATCATATATTAAATAACAATTTTTATATCAGTTTATTTAATTAATTTAATTTAAATAATCATAAATATATATATATTATGAATGAACAAAATATTAATTTATTTAATCAAAAACTATTTGATACGAATTGGGATCAAATATGTCTAAATTGCTTAAACATTGATGAAATTTATTTTACTATAGAATCTTATTATGAAAATTTGTTTATAAATACTTTTCAGTCAAAACTTATTAAAACTAAACATAAAAAACATTTTCCTAAATATATTCATAAACTTATCATTAAAAAACGAAAATTAAATAAAAAGGGTTTAATTCATAGTAATAATTTTGATATTAATTCATATTATGATAGAATTTGTGAAGATTTGAAAAATCACTTTGAAGTTTATGAAAATAATAAATTCCTAACAATTATTAATAAATCTGATAATTTAAAAACACTCTATAAATATATCAAAAATATCAATAAAACCCAAATAAATAATACATTCATTGATAGTAATAATAAATCTATTTCTGACGATAAAGAAATTATCGATAATTTTAGAAACTATTTTTTATCAAATTATTCCACAAATCAACAAAATGATAGCTTAGATATAATAAATTATGAAAATCAAAATTTGCCAGATATTGAAATATCCTTAAATGATATTTTGAATGCATATAAAAAATTTAAATTTAATAAATCTAATGGTATTACATTTATTTCTAATAAAATTTTAAAAAATTGCTTAAATGGTTCCACAAAACTTTTATATTTTTTATTTAACAAGATTATACATTTTAATGAATTTCCAAAGAAATTATTAATTAGTAAAGTCACTCCTATACTTAAAAAAGGAAAAAATAAACACTTATTCAATTCTTACAGAGGGGTCTCAGTGCAAGCAAACTTATTAAGAATTTTTGAAACAATTATATTACATAAAATAAATCCATTTATAAACATTAATAATATTATCCCAAAACAACAATACGGTTATAGATTAGGGTCAAAGATTTCTCATCAACATATTGACATTCAGAACATTATTTATAATAATTTAAATGATAACAGAGTTATTTGTATAGATTTAATTTTTCTTGATTTGTCGAATGCATTTGATTCTGTTCCGCACGATATATTAATATATAAATTATCAAACATAGGAATAACAGGAAAATATTTAAATATTATTAAAAATAGTTTGACTAATAGAAAACAATTTATCTGTTATAATGGTTTATATTCAATAGCTAACAAAATTTTAAGCGGTACTGCACAGGGGGCTGTCTTAA